>JAGVVM010006930.1:0-17044 GCA_019149425.1 Psidium friedrichsthalianum
GGGGGGGGGGGGGGTGTGTAGATGGGGGGGGGGGGGGGGGGGGGGGGTGGGGGGAGAGGTGGGGGGGGGGTGTGGTGTAGAGTGGGGGGTGGGATAGAGAAAGAAAGGGTGGAGGGTGTGGGTTGTGGGTGGGGGGGGGGGGGAGGGAGGTGTGGTGGGGGGGGGGGGGGGGGAGGGGGGGGGGGGGAGGGATAGAGTGAGATGGGGAGTTGGGTTGGGAAAGGTGGGGGGTGTGGGTGTTGGGGTATCGTGAGAGGGGAGATTGGATATGGGATAATAGTTGAGTGAAGGAATGTATAGATGAGTACAGAAAGATGGGGATGTTGAAAAGGGTTTAAAGTAGTAAAGTTATATGAGTAAATTAGAATATGATGGAGGGGGTTGTTGTTAGATTGAGTAAATTAAAATTTTTATAATATATTGATTTAGTATTAAAGTAGTTGATTTAATAGAGAATTTAGTAATTTATGAGAAAAATTTATTTGGCTCACTCATCTTCTTTGATTATGATAGACTCTGGTTAACTCTGGATCGTACTATTATGCTATGTTGCGGAATATCTTGTGGAAGGTTGTCAGATCTATGACAGAGTCTCCGGCTGGAACATCAGTGGAACAATATGGACTTCTATTTCAGGAAAAACTCTTTGTCTCAATATGTTCCGATACATCATTTTTTATTTTCGATTGCTCCTCATTCAACCGTGTAGGAACATGTGTATGAAGGAACTGGATTCAAATCATCAAATCATTACTACTCTGTGTGCTGAATTCATCTCCTGATTTCTCATATCCTATATTGTTGATCTTCCATATACAATCTCTCTGCTTCTTATACTTTTCTTCTCAACTTGATCGTAGAGCTTGTAGCCAAAACATATCTTTCCATAGCCAATGATATGCTTTTTGTGTTTTCACATCAAACTTTAGACGCTTTCATCTTGGTATATGCACAAAAGCCTTGCACCCAAGACACGCAAATTAATCAAAGAAACATCTTTTCCTGTCCCAACTCTATCATGAACATCAACTCTAAAGGACAATGGGTAAGATTTAATACATGTGCAACTGTATTTAAAGCCTCACCCCAAAATGATCTCGCTAGCTTTGATTGTGAAAGCAACATCTACCCGTTCAACCAGTGTCCTTAATCATTCTCTCAGCTAAGCCCTTTAACTGAGGTGTCTTGGGAGGCTTTTTTTGATGTCGAATACCTGTTGTTTGCAATATTCATCAAGAGGGTCCATATACTCTCCCCCAGTATCAGTTCTGATGCATTTTACTTCTTTCCATTTGTCTCTCACTGAAGCCTTGACATTGCTAAAAACATCTAATACTTGATCTTAGATTTCAAGGTATAAACCCAAAGTTTCTTGAATAATCATCTATGAAGGTTAACAAATAAAGAGAGCCACCAAGCGATTTTGTCTTCATAGGACCACAAACATCAGAATGCACTAAATCAAGTATACTGATTTTCTTGAAGGAGGGGGCTTTTGATACAACTCTATTCTGTTTTCCCACTAAACAATGAGCACACTTCTTCATTGCTGAATTTTTCATACCTAAAAGGAGCTTCTTTTTGGACAATACGGACAAACCCTTCTCACTGATGTGACTGAGTCTCTTGTGCCATAGCTCAACTGTGCTCTTCGTTGTCTACTGCATTAATTTGGTCTGTGGATAATTTTGCTTGCATAATGTACAACGAGAATATTTGTTGCCTCTAGCCACAACCATAGAACCTTTAAGTAAGCTTCCATCGACCGTCATTGAACGTGTTGCAATACCCCTCATCATCCAACTTACCTGTGGAAATCAAATTCAAAGAATATCAAGTATATGCTTAACATTATTCAATACTAATCTCGCGCCATTGCCAGTCTCTAGGCACACATCACCGATGCCTATACTTCAGCGCCGCCCATTGTTTCCCATCTTCACAGATCCAAATCACCTGCCCTGTAAGATGTAAAGAAATCTCTACGAGATGTAGCATGAATAGATGCACCGCTATCGATTACCCAACTGGTCTCATGACATACAAGATTCACTGCATCACCATAAAAAACAATGAGAAAATCTTCAGAAAGTGCAGCAACACGATTGTCATCGCTATTATTATCATTTTTGTCTCTTTACTTTTCTCTTTCTGTTTCTCTCTTTCAACTGACGGCAATACCTTTGTATATGTCCCTTTTGATAGCAATAGTGGCACTCAATATTTGCAAATTTATTAGATTTCCCTCTCTTACCTCGACTCTATCTCTGTTCTGAATCTCGAGTTTCACTTCTTCCCCTTTTCTCAACAACCAAGACATCGAATGTGAAGAGGATCCCTGTGTCTTTCTTTGCATCTCTTCATTCAAAACACTACTCTTGGCCAGTCCATGGTAATCTTACCATCCGGGGCTGAATTAGACAAAGACGTTCGAAACGTTTCCCATGAGTCTGGTAAAGTACCGAGCAACCATAACGCCTGTATCTCATCATCAAACTTGATTTCCATCGCAGCCAACTGATTTAAATCCCTTGAAAAGAATTTAAATAGTTAGTCAAAGGAGTACCATCATGATATCGCAAAGCCATTATCTGTTTTATCATAAATAACTTGTTATTCCCAGTCTTTCGAGCATATAACTATTCGAGCTTAGTCCACAAACTGCGTGTATTTGTTTCGTCAGTGATATGGTTTAAAACATTATCATCCACCCACTGCCTAATGTAACCACAAACTTGACGATGAAATATAGTCCATTCAACATCAGTTTTATTCTCAGGTTTATCATCAGCAAACACGGGCAAATAATAATCCTTTACATATAAAAGGTCTTTCATTTTCCCTTTCCAGACATGATAATTTGAACCATTCAATGTAACCATTCTGCTCGTATTCGTTTCCATCGTTTAACACAAGGCACAAAAAAAAATCCAACAAGAACCAATGCTCTGATACCACTTTGTTGGGAGATCAACGAGAATCCGAATAATATATCGAATTAGCGTAGCGGAATAAAGTAATCTCCCATCTTGTGCAAACCTAATAGGAAACGATATAATAGAGCAATATATCTGGCAAAATAACAAGCAGCCACGAACACAAAGAATTTACGTGGAAAATCTCCCCGATGTGAGGAGATAAAAAACCACGGGACCGAAGTCCACCCAAAAACTTCACTATCAATGAATTGGGCAGTCAATGTTCTTCTCTAGTTAATACTAGAGGTACATAGCAGCAGATACATCAAGAACACCATTCTTGGCAATACACGTGAATTCACAAGAGATCAAGGATAAATCTCACAAAAAACGCAGGTTCGTTCTACCCACGAAAAACCTGATGAAAGAAGATCCAGATGAAAATCAAACCGATCAGATTCGAGAACAATGCGTCGCGAGTAATCGGACCACGGATCGACCTCTGATGTCAGCTTGATGGAAACCGGACAGCATCTCTTTCCAGATTTTCTTCACTCTTTCTCTCTTGCTATTACGTTTGAGAAAAGGAACGTCTTTTATTTTTGCGGCTACGTAATGAGATAGTGAGAAACCCTATTTCTTCATATACATTATTATATGGGCTCAAGCCTAGAGGCTTGCAATTCATTGGGCTTCCTCCACATGGGAGTGAACCCAGCCAACACAAAACTCATGCTTTGGATCTCCTCCCTTGAAGCTTCATTTTGAAAAAGTGAATAACAATCTTTAAAGAGAGAGCAGCTTTTGAATCATGATGCAAATTTTCACAATTCTAGAAGTCGAATTTCAGGCGCTCCTGTAGTTGCTGCACTTTTCTCCTTAAAACATCACAAAATCCAAGGATGGTCCAAAAGTTTCAAATTTTTTTTTTAGATTGGTCATTTTTGCTCTTACATTTTATTTCTGTGGAAGTCTCTCAACCTTTAATGCATAAGAGACCCTAGGCCAAAGTCCAAGATTACTTGACTTTATAAATAATTAATCTAATTGAGAATTAAGACCATAACCAAACAATGATGGCATAAAGATTGAAAATATATTCTTCTTAGGATTAGGCATTAGTTAGTCTTATCGTATCTTGCTTGTGTGAGTCACTATTGCAGAGAAAATGGACTAAGCATTTAAAGACATAGGAACTAGAAAAGTAATTAACTCCTAAGAACTAAAACATACATTAAAAATTAGAGACTCGAAGTTTTGACTTTTTGAGAACTACAACACACTTAAAACTCATTACATGTAGACTCAAATTCATTCATACTCATTTTAGTTGAATAGGCACCTTGATCAGCGAACATTAAAGGAAATCAACAAGAATAACTCGTGTTTTTTCTTTTTGGTCAAAATACCTTTGGTTGTTAGGTAGTCGATTAGTAGCTTTGGAATCAACAACAAGCTTGTAAATCGACAACTCTCTTGCAGGATCAAGTTCTTCAAAAATTTGTCGATGCTTTGGCATCACTCCACCGGTGGCTGAATCTGAACAGTTGTCAAAGGTGAGGGTCGAGGTGGACTTCTCTAACCTCTGGAAAAGATAAAAGTAAGAATAAAAGATAAAAAATAATATTTAAAATTTTATTAAAAACGGTCACTTCGCCAGTGGCCACATAGAACAAGCGACATCATGTTAGCAATTTTTATCTAAATTGATTGGATGACTCAATTGCTAAAGGAAAATGTTTATGATTCAAGGATCTAAAAAGGTTTAAAAAATTGGTAAATTCAATGAAGAACTTTACTCAAAAAAACTAGTCCTATTAGCGCAGCAACCCACCGCCACAACCCTCCACTTAAATCACCGATATCTAGCAGGGGATTTGAACCCAAGACCTAGCGCTCGTGAACGCACAGTCCCAAGCCCACCTACCAACTGGGCCACCGATGGGTGAGTGTGTTTTTGATAGTTTTGTGGTTATAGAAATGTGAAAACGGAATTCCATTACTAGTAAAGACTCTATTTGTTTCGCAAAAAGTGAGGTGTTTATGGAAAATGACACTCTATTTTTTAATGTTTGGATGAAACCTGAAAATGACATGTAAAATATTTTTAGTTATTGATATAAAAATTCGAATTTGATTTTCCTTCACACTCCTTTCAATAAATTATATTTTTCATACATATTTTTACTATTTTTTAATTTTAATTCTAATTTTCTTATTTTATTTATTTTATTTTCTTTTCTTTCTTTTCCCCTCTTCTACTGATTGCTAGCTACTAGCCCCAGGTGAGCTCGAGCCTCATCACAGGTCAGCAAGGTCGACAAAGCCTCCCCTCTCCAAATTTGGTGAGGTCGAGTTTGTCAGCCTCGAGTGAGGCTTGGCCTCGCTTGCCTACGGCTGGTCTTCAGTTGAGGTCGTGATCAGCGACTGGCTTAAGAAGAAGGAAAAAAATAAAAAAAATAAAAGGAAAAGAGAAAAATAAAAATGAAAAAATAATTTTTTTGAGTTTTACAAAATAAAAAAATAATTAAAAAGAAAGGAAATGTGAAAGAGAGGAGGAAGGAAATATGAGGAAAATGTTTTCCTCTTCTCAAAAAGAGGAAATCATTTTTCCCACTTTTGAATGTGTTTTTTTTTCCATAAAAGAAAATGTTTTCTTTGACTCGTTATTTTCCGTGAACCGAATGCTGAAAAGTTGTTCTCGCGAAACGAATAGAGCCTCTAGCTAATTATATAAATAGATGTAGATGTTGTGAAAGTTTTTGCCGATTCTAATTATAGCCAACACATGATTTAGAATATGTCAATTAAATGAGGGTTTTTAGTTAACTTGTTTAGAACATGTTTGTATTTTCCGATGTTGTCAATTAACAACTTTGTGCCCGGACGAGCGAGTCATTCGGTTTCTGAGAAAGGACTTTGTGATTCATAATCGTCCCTTGCTCTTCTGCCAAACAACGGATGCTCATGCAAGCATTTTCCTTTTCTTGGAAACTACTCTGTTTTTGTTTTTTTTTTTTTTTGTTCTTACAGTTCATTGAGAATGAAATCAGTTTTCCTATCTTTTACTTGGGAACAGACTTGGGTTTACAGACGAAATGGGTTTCCGGTATTATTTCCATTTCGAAATAAGAATGAAAATGAGAGAATCATATACCAAGCGATTCCGGTGTTTTCCAATTTTTGAACTAATAAATGCCGTCAAAGAGTCATCGGTTGAAAATGCGTTATCGAAGGGTATTGTTACGGTCAGTACTCAAAGCTGGTCGGTACTTGAAGCTGTCGAAGAACCAAGCGAAACAAAATGATGAATCGGATTCTGCTTTAATAGTAAGTGAAGCAATCTTTGTAGTAGGCTTTGGAAAGCTAGGTTAGGATATGGACCGAATCTCTGCAATTAGTGACCCTGGATTTATGCTTAGGCAGGCTAGAAAGAGAAAATCTAGGCCCCCAAGAAATGGGGTTTGAAGATTAGCAGACAACCATGGAAAACCTAATAATAGCAGATGGGGAGTTTAACTCGTTGAGAACCAGGAGGGAAAACGTGGGACTTTCTCCCACCAGCTCAATTCTTCATAACTTTCACCTTAATATTGGCTAGAAGCTGTTAACGGCGTTGTTGATCTTTCCCCTAGATTTTTGTATAAATGGCTCGAACGCCGAGGGAAAGAACAACCAAACAGCTTCATCTTTCTTCTTGGAAGATCCAGCAAGCGCCGAGGAGGGAGACAAGAATCATCGTTGTAAAAGGAGAAGGATGGCAATCCGGTCGTACGTTGGTGCACTTCTGCTGTTGTTGTCTTTAACTTCTACTATCAACGCCCAGGTGTTTCACATCGGGAAATATGGTGCAAAGGGTGATGGAAGATCAGACATAAGCCAGGTGAAAAATATTATTTTTTGATTAGTTGCTTTGAATTATTTTGTTTCCTTATTCTCTCCTACTAAATTTTAGTATCTCTTACGATTTTTGAAGGCATTGCTGAGGGCATGGAAAGAGGCCTGTGCATCGACTACTGCTGCTAAAGTGTTGATCCCGGCAGGGACGTACGCATTGTCGGAGACGGTCCTAGAAGGCCCCTGCAAGGCCCCTGTGGAATTCCAGCTCCAAGGCACATTGCGGGCCCCGGCAGACCCGTTCCGCTTCAAGACCGTAAGTTGGGTCACGTTCGAGCACATCGACGGCCTTACCGTGTCGGGAGGCGGGACCTTCGACGGCCAGGGTAGGATCGCCTGGGCGCAGAACGACTGCAACTTGAACAAAAATTGCCGTACTCTCCCCATCGTAAGTGCCTATTGACATTATTCGTTTGTATATTGGTTTCGAATCGCTTGGTCGTTATTCTAACGGATACGTGGATGGGGTATTCCCAAACCTAGGCAATGTGATTTACCGAATTTCAAAACATTGAGGGAAATTGCTAACATCTGTTGAATTTCGACAGAATTTGAGGTTCAACTTCGTCAGCAATGCCTTAATCCACGACGTAACAACGCTCGACAGCAAGCAGTTCCACGTAAACGTCTTGGGCTGCAAGAACGTGACGTTCCAACATTTCACCGTGACGGCGCCGGGCGACAGCCTCAACACGGATGGGATCCACATCGGACGGTCGGTTGGGATCAACATTATTGACAGCAACATCAGGACCGGGGATGACTGCGTCTCCATTGGCGACGGGAGCCAGCAGATCTTTGTCACGAGGGTGAACTGTGGTCCGGGCCATGGCATCAGCGTCGGCAGCCTCGGGAAGTACAAGAACGAAGAGCCTGTGGTGGGTATCTTTGTCAAGAATAGCACCATCATCGGTGGGACCAACGGCGTGAGGATCAAGACATGGCCCGCATCGCCTGTCGGTGTGGCCTCGGACATGCACTTCGAGGACATCCACATGGTCGATGTCGCCAACCCTGTGCTCATAGACCAGGGATACTGCCCATGGAACCAATGCCAAGCACAGGTACACACATGAACATGAAAATTAGACCAAAGTAATAATTAGAACGAAATGCATAGAGACCCGTTTGCTAAAGGAAACCAATTTGTCCCGAAAGAAAAACCAATTTAATTTCGAGTGAACTTTAAACACTAATCGAATGGCGCAATCGATAAAACATATACACATCGGTCCTAATCGGTATGTTATTCAATTTGTTCAGATCCCTTCCCTTGTTAAAGTCAGCAAAGTCAGCTTCAAGAGAATCTGGGGAACCTCTGCGTCCCAAGTTGCTGTGAAGATCGCCTGCAGCAAGCGTGTGCCGTGCGATAATGTCGAGATCGCGGACATTGACCTTGCATACCATGGCCCCGAGGGCCCTGCATTGTCGGAGTGCTCGAACGTTCGGCCTTTGATCACCGGCAGGCAATTCCCTCCGGCTTGTGCCAAGGTTGCTAGCTAAAAACTTTGCTCTTTTTCGGTGAAGGTTAAGTAACGCGATACGCTGCTTTTATAAAGGATGTGAAAAGGTCGAGCTTTAAAGACGAGGATTCTTGAGCGGAACTTTTTGTTTTTTGTGCTCTTTTGTGTACCTCCATGCAGTACAAACATATTAATTTACAGGAACTTATCTAAATCATCTTAAATATGATATTACATATCTGATTACAAAGTAATCTGATGCCACGTTGGTCTCCAGTTCAAGAAAATCCTCACTCGTACACCTTACTTAGTCGTTCATTTGTGTTCGGTTCGCGAAAAACTAAGTCTAGCCTCCACAAATTTTCGCCTGCTCCAGACCTAAGTTTCGCTTTACACACGTTGTGAATTCCAAATTTCATCAAAAGGCTTGGAGGATCTCAGGTAGTTGATTGGTTCACCATCGTAAAATCACGACACATGGAGCGCACCACTCATGTAGTTTTAGGACGATAATCAATCGACGTGATCCCAGGAGGCATCTGTAGTTAAGCCTGTTTTTCTTGTAATTTTTGGCTAGTGTCCCTTTACACACTGCCAAATTAAGAGAAAGTGAGTCCCGTTATGTTAAAGGCAGACTAGTGCGGTAGGCCTAGAAGCATTGGTTTAATTGCTTTGTTGTTAATTTGGGTGCAAATCTTTGGGTTAATGCGCTTAAATCCTCTATAAAATATTTGGAAGGACGTGAATGAAAGAGGGTTCAACGTCCAACTCTAATTAGCTTCACATCGCTACAAATTCCTCCACCCTAATGGAAAAAAGATTCTGCCATTTAAAGGGCGAACATGCTTTGAATCAATGCGTAAAGGCATCGCTTTTCCCATGGGCTTTATGCGGTTTGCTGCTGCCCGGATTGGTGACAATCATTGATGTAGGTTGTTTCTATCGGAAACACGCCGGATAACATATACAGTTCAACCCTCCCACATCAATCAAATGCCCTCCACCATGGCCAGCCGTCGTGGCCCATGGCCTTGACGAGCATGACCGCCGTCGCTCGCCACCATCCATCAGTCAACAACCGTCTCTCTCCACTGCCCTTCAGTCCACAACCGAACCTCGACTACGGGCAATGACCACCAGCAACCTTAGATCCGAGTCCTTTGGTGGCTGTCGACGAACTCCATGGTCTCAGGCCTGATGTCGACGAGAGAAAGAGGATGCCTGGAGGTAGTCGAGGTGGCTGTGACTCGGTGGCAACGGAGGCTTGTCGGATTGTGGCATAATTTGTTAGGTGCCAATCGTTGTGACCATTTCCATGTAGTATAGACAAATTAAAGGTCGGTCATTTTTCATGGTCGAATGCCCGCGGTCGACACATCTTTGGTAGGTTAGAAGGAGAGAATAAACGGATTTCTCGTTGGCTGCTTAAGGCAATTTATTATGTGCACATCAAAAGAACTGGAGCTGCTGGATGTTTCTCAGTACTACTATAACTTAACAACGAAAAAGCCTTTCATCAAAGGCGTCGTCTTTCAAGAGGTTTAGCCTAATAAAATTATTCGTATTAGATTGTGGGGATTAGCGGTATGCTCAACATCAATGGCACTCGTAGGTTTAGGGTATGATGGACTAGAACTAACCAGTACATCGGCAGGATTGGGTTTACTTACTTCAGAAAGTGTTGAACATGCGCTCATTTTACAGCAGACAGAGCAGTAACCATGGAAGTCTTCCTTAACGAAGCAAGAGAGCGAGATCCTTCGTCCTCAGTTACTTTCCAAGAGAGCCAACAGATAGGAAAGACGATGGCCTCTACCTCCACTCGACAATCAACCACCTAATCGACCCCTTTCCCGGGTTCTTCCGGCGCAAAAGATCAAACAAACCCTGCGCCCACTGCCCTTCCTATTTGTAATCCTTTTGGGTGGTGCTACCCGAATAACGCGTCTTCTTGCGTTGGCGCTATTATGAGTTTAGGCATAACAATTGTTCCTCTCCTCTTCTGGGGCAATATGTGAATTATCTTCTTTTTCCTTTTGTAAATAGCCATAAGAAGATGCTGCAATCCCCATCCACGTACATAGCTTTTCTTTTTTAACGCAAGTACATAATTCAGGACATTCCCTTGAAGCTTCTCTATTTTTCAAATTTGTAATCAACAACCTTATTTTTTTTTTTTTTTTGGAAAAAAGAATCAGCATAGACATCATAAAGTTATATCGGAGCAACCAATACTCTCTGATTGATTATGCACAAGCGAATCTAGCTCAGTGTATAGATGAAGGAGATTTCTCTTTTCCGAAAGGAAAAGAAAAGAAGTAATAAACAACGACATATCTTTCTTGAAGGCTCTCTATACATTGACCCACTCAGACTTAGGCACTACATCAAGATCGCATAACGCATGCTGTCACTCACTATGAGATGATTCATCTCTGATGCTTGATGCCGAATTCATGACCAGACGCCCACACCCCATCAGCCCCATTCACATGGGGAGGAGAGAAGCAAGAGATGATCGAAACTGTGGCGCGAAAGACGCCGTAGAACAACACCGGGAGCCCTCTCCAACCCGCGCCGACCGCCCGTCCGGTTCCCATGCGAAAATCGGTAGGTCGGCTCGGTCCCTGCCACCCAGCATGGCTTCGTCGGCGACTCTCGAGCTCTTCCTCCTCGCATCGGTGCGGAACATCCGCCGCGTATGCCGGCAGGAGAGAGAAGGGGACTTCAAGTTCCGATTTTCAGGTGGAGGATGTGAGAGCACGAGACCAAATAAGATGTATCATGGGGGGTTTTAATAATGGGTGCGTTGGTGGTGGTGTTGCTAGTGCTTGTGTTTGTCGCACTCTAAAAGGGGGTAGAGGCCCTTTATTGTAAAGGAAACTTAATGCACAATGATGTTGGTGGGGCCAATAGAACGCCAAAATGCCGACCAAAAAAGACGTATAATTAAGCACATAACGTAGCTTCGATGGAGATTTTCCTTGAACTATTTTTGGAAAATCACTGAACTTAGCACACCAAAAAAGAAGAATTTTATTTTTCCCCCCCTTTTTTGGGTTTTGGTTTATGATGATATCAATTCCAGTTCATATTAATGTGAATCGAATGACACTAAAAAATCTGCAAAAGAACGAGACAAAAAGTTTGAGGAGCAGATCTTATCCAAACGAGCTGGCTCAATTCCAATCTGATCGAAAGTAGAGCGTTCGATGATTCGACTTGATTTCTTTTTTACTTTTTTTTTTTCCGGACATGATGGGAACAAATTAAGGATACTTACGTTTTCAGATGTGAAAAGAAACATATACATACGGACCACCAAGAGAAAGAATATGTTGCTTTGATTGATGGCTCAGTGCACTTAGCAAATGAGTGGCCCATCCATGTGAGAGAATCGGGACTCGCATTATGCTTTTATCAAACCACACAAAATGGGTTACATTGTTGGTCATTCTTGAAAGCTACATGTCTTTTTCTGAAAAGAAAAAAAAAATACAAATAAAGATATGCTTACCAAAAGGAAGATAATACAACTATCGGATGAATCTTAAGATGCAAATAAAGAGGACATGGAAGAGAGGACAAAACAACTTTACTACGTGCCGTGTGTGTGTGTGTGTTTTTTTTTTCACAAATATTATGGGCCAAATGGGCATAGTAGAATGTTGCACGATTTAAAAGTTAAACATTGGCAAGAGGGATTCGCATTAAGTAGAATTGTGTTGCTCGTTGTAGGTGAAATACTAAAAACGTTCTAAACTTATTGCACTTCTATGAATTCAGTCTTGTACTTTTAATTATGTCATTGAATTCTAAACATTTTCATGTTTACTAATTGAGTTCATCTGAAAAATTTGGGTCGAAATTGTTGATATGAATGTTGGACCGTCCTACATGACATGGCCAGACAGTGGTGTGGACAATTTTTTTTCACTAAAATTTAATTTTTAATTTTTAATTTTTCTTTCCTTCTTTGCTTTTTTTTTTTTAAACTGTGACCGGTCGAGAGTTGGAATTGCCAACGTGGCCACCCTTGCTCAGATCTGGCAAGGCAGCCTTACTAGTGGCCATGATGGTTTGGGTGAGGGCTCGATGATTCTCGTTGCCATAGTAACCAAAAAAAAAAAAGAAGGAAGGATAGGAAGGCAAGAGAAGAAAAGAAAATTAAAAAAATTAAAAAATTAAAAAACTATGGACGTCGGTATATGGCCAATGGCACATAGAATGAGTGGTGTGTGTTAGTTGTATTTTTTTGATTAAAATTGGCACGGATGACTTAGTTAAAAAAAACATGAAAACGTATATACTCAATTGATACAATTAAAAAAATTGGATTGAAATGGAAAAAAACTGCAATAGGTTTACAATTTTTTTGGTAACTTTTCCCTCGTTATAGTAAACACTACATCATTGAGGTGATCCATCATGTGATGATTTTATGATGTAATTTATTATTATTATTATTATTTAGGCTCCGTTATTTCATGAAAAATGAATGATTGTAATAAATTTTCCTAAAATTCATTTCTGTTAATATGAAAATAATTTATTCAATGAAAAATATTTTCATTATAGCTAACAATTTTTAAAATTTTTCACAATGTTGGACGGGACGATGAGATATTATTTATCAATTTACTTTCGTAAGTGACGCAAGCAATCTATTTAAATATATATAATTTTCAAATTGTTTACTTTTCCGAAATAAATTGGGCCTTAATAATCAGGAAGCGATGGTTGACAGGAAGCCACATTTGCACAAGATTTGGAAGTCAACAATTGGATGTTATAAATAGAAAGTCTTTTTCCGGACATTCCTGAGATCTGTGTATTGAGAAATGTACAGAATCTGAAAGCATATGATCAAGGCCCACTACTTGGTGGCCGTTGCAGACAGTGGGCCTAGTTAACCTTAGTCCCATTAGTTCGTATGGCCTGAGCTTCTTCTTTTTTTTTTTTGAGAGGGTCGGTGGTGGTCGCCGGTTAACACCGTGGCAGCAGCGGCGGAGGGGCGACATCTCTCTCTCGTAAATAAGTAGGCTCATGACCGAAGGACTCGCTTGAAAATATCGCATAAGTTAGGGCACTCGGTAGCTCTGAAAAAAAGAAAAGAAAGAAAGAAAAAGAATGACGACCCATACAAGACAGCATATTTAAATTTGACTCCGAGCACCAAAATTCACATCCTATCCACAGTTAAACTCGCAGCCCATGGCGGTGTTGGAACGTGGGCCTTGAGAGGTTTAATAAAAAAAAAAAAAAACCATGACATGAAGTTATGAGCGACCTCGCAAAACCACAATCAACAACCAGACGTCTCACTTTTGGCCCCCCCAGAAGAATGGCAATCAAGAATTACCCAATCCGACACGAAAATTTCTGATTTTTCGTTTCGCGTTCCTTGCTCAAATCTCGTTTTCGCATATTTCGAGAATCGTTTTCAAGAGCGCGGACTTGTGCGCTCCGCGGTTGCCCTCATGTACATGGAATGGACGCTCTCGCACGAGCTAAGAGTTAATCGATTGCTCGAAAAGCCGAAAACACTCTATACCGTCGACCGCCAAAAAAATTAAAAGATCATTCTAGGAAAGTTTAGCTGTTCTGCATGTTGCTCCGCCTTGAACGTACATGTTAAATTACAGATCCATAGCATGAAGGGTCAACATGAAAATTGAAATACCCACTCAATCAGATCACCCAGTTGCTCAAAATAGGAATATCAAAGTCTTGGTTTTGGCATTTTGTACGTGCCTTAATTACTTGAAGGCAATTCTGACTTCTTGGATAAAGCCGAGTTACCATTTCCTCACATGTCCTGGTAGGTGGACAAAAACAGAAATATTAAATCTTTATGTCTTCATCAAGTTTCAACCTCAACTTCTTCAAAAAAAAAGATTACAAATTCAATGCATGCGATTCAGATGAATGATAAAAGCCGTGTTGCCGTAATTTTCAAATGTGGTCCGGACATGCAATTTCTTCTCTACAAACACCACAATCATTTCGCCGTATGAAGCGGGAAGAAATTCGTTGATTTAGGTGCGTTTGGTTTACGGAAAATTCAAAGTTTGAAATTTTTTTTCCGAGAAATAATGAGTTATATCACTTAGAAAATTAGTCAACTAATTTTTTTTTCCTTATTGACAACAGTTTTGACTAATTATTTTCGTAGGTCATAAAAATATGTTTCGTTCATCCATTTTCGTAAAGAGATAAAAATGATATTTTTGAAAAATATTTTTGAAATTTTAAATTTTTTTTGTGAAACAAACGCAGGATTGTATTCGAACAGAAGCCAAATATTGATCGTAGTAACAATTCGAATTCCTTTGACTAATTGTACATAATCTTTGCTAATCATGCCACAATCACAAACTTCATCATCTTTTTTTTCTTGTCTTTTTCGTGATAAGCCTTCTTCCTTTAAAGCCATTCGGGAAGATGAACATTGACAAGATGGTTTGAAGTTAGTGGGGGATCCCTTTATTACTTGATTTTCCTCCTTTCACCCTCTTTTTTTTTCTCTTCCTACTTTTAATTTATTTTTCCATTTTTTTTTAAACTCCAACCCTTTTAAGCTAGGGCTGACAATTGAGGAGGGGGGGCATTTAATAAGACATAGTGGTCACTAAGAGAAGTCCTTTTCCTGCTCAAAGGTTCCATGTGAACGTGCCTTTTTAAAATCTTGACTTTTTGGTGGCCAATTGTCTTTTAAAGCACCCATCCGATGCCTCTACCTTTGCACATTATGAAAAGAAAGCCCCCCGCTGCTTTAAAAAGTCACAAAATGAAAATAATTACTTGTTCTCTACTTATATATGGTTGTGATGTCAGTATGTATCTTTTCAATTTGGAAATTTTGTGCTCCGGACTACGAATTGTTCTTCTTTTTTCTCTTTCCTGTTGGCGACGCGCGAGCTCGTAATCTCTGGTTCTAGATGTCTATATATTTCGTATTAGGTATGGCATTGAATAGTGGATCCTTGAATCATTGATGGTGCCAGGGAGAAATCTTGCTTCATCATGAATTTCGGAGAAGCTTCATCAATATTCAATAAATGCACGCGAATGACGTACCCCTCGCGTGAGGAAAAGGTACGAAAGAGGTGAACTGTTCTAAATTACTAGCGTGAAGAAATTTTTCAATTTTCTTTTGGACTGGCGAGAAATCGGGGTGGAGGGTCTCATCACTAGTGCGTCACTAACCCATTGTCATGGAGTTGGGATTTGATTATTTCGATTAAGTCGCAATTACGGCGGCCCCACAGGCACTGGCCCCCCCCCCCCTCGATGGACGGACCGGATCGCCGGACCCTCGTTTTGTGTTTCTCCAAATTTCATGATAAAAAAAAAGATTCAATCTCCATCCTATTCTGCTTTTTTAATTTCATCCATAGCTTAGGAGCATAATTCAACAAAAGGTGGATCCCACAATGTTGCGAGGCATTTTCTTCTTGTGGTTTCCGTCTCCCATTAATGTTTTTATGCGCTCACCCACATCTTCTTCCATAGTCCATAGGGTTTATCCGCAAGTCGTCGCCTCGTCTCGTTCGCAGGCTCTTGTTGGTCTCTCTGCTTCTTTTGCCGCTTCCAGTTATCGTTGAACCGTTTGGTGGGTTTCTCTCTTTCTTCCCCTGGTGATGATCCATGGAGTTTGTTCAGGAGCCGCCTTGTAAGAAGCAGAGATGCGAGCTAGGTGCCGACCCGCGAGACGAGACCGAGACCGGCATGGAGGACCTGCCGAGTGACATCGTCGTCGACATCCTGTCCGGCTGCCCGTCACGTCGCTGTGCGGTTCGGCTCGTCTGACGGTCCTGGCGGGCTCTGGCCGAGACCCGCTTCTTGCCGACGCGCAGCTCGCCCGCACGGCGGCCGGAGATCCGTCCTGGTGTTCCACAGCGACTTGCCTCTCGGAACCAGCTCAGCTTTGCGGAGTTGTCAGCCCCCGGACCAGGAGTGTGGGCACAACCGATCCAATAAGACCCCTGTCTGGAAATCAATCGCCTTTCTTGAAACGCGATGCCCGAATTCGACGTGGTCGGATCCTGCAACGGCTTGCTGTTGCTCGCCGATCTGCTCTACAGGGAGACGCTGTTCATATACAATCCTTCACGGGGGACTGCCGGGAGCTCCGCCCAAATCCCAGCGGCAGTATGAGGACCAGACCGTGGTCTTCGGGTTCGGTTTCCACCCGGCAACCAGGGAGTACAAGGTGATCAAGATAGCGTACTACCCGAACCCATTAGGGCGGGGGCCCGCCGAGCGCGGCGGGTCCCGCACATGCAGTCGGAAGTCCAGGTCTGACGCTCGGGGGGAGGACGCAGCCTGGCGGAGCCCTGGGGCGGGCGCCGTACAAGATCGACAAGCGCAAGCGCGCATCGGAGACGGTGGCGAGCGCCCGTCGGAGACGGTGGTCGAAGGGGCGCCACTGGGTGGCGGTGCCCCGGAGGGGTACCGGGACGGCGCGGCAGCTGGTGGTCGTTTCGACCTGGCGTGCGAGCAAGTCCTGGGAGGTGCCGAGGCCGGAGGGGGGCCATCGGGCGGTCCCGGTCCAACTACAGCTGATGGCCCTGAGGGGGCCTGCCTCTCGGCCATAGTGTACTTCAACTACGGGAGGGCTGGAGATTGGGTGATTGAAGAGGTTACAACGTGAAGGAGTCGTGGGCAGAGAGCACACCATCGGGGCGTACATGCCGAAGGCTCTGAAGAGAATCCGAACTTCACGCCGTTCAAGAGTGGAAGAGCACGAACGGGAGGGGCGTC
>JAGVVM010006931.1:0-18974 GCA_019149425.1 Psidium friedrichsthalianum
TCTAACCCGGTTCATGGCAGTCTATCCGCGCCATTGTCTGTGATTTCCAATCAGTGACCATAAACTCTGGTTTTTCCAAGAGTATCAAACGAGTTTTGGAGGCAGGAACTTAAAAAAGAGCATTCCTAATCACTGTTCAAACCTACATTATACAGCGCAGGGCAGGGCCACCCGATGGGGGTTCTCGGCGAACCGGTCGACGAGACAGCAAGCACAGTCAAGCATAAGACAGGGGCAAAGCCGTTAATTCCATCGTCAAACGCAGACAAAAGCATGTCTGAGGACCTACGCAGCGAATTAAAGGAATAGCAGTGATTCTTAAAGCGCGATGAACTCGGGCTGAAGGTTTAAACTGAACTGGTAAGGGCGATCATCGAATCTTCTGGCGGGCTGAAGGTTATGGTTTCGGCGACAAATCTTGTTTCGCAATAAGTCCAAAGGTCGATACATCGCAAATTCCAAGCTGAATTTCACTTCACGGTGGCGAACGTTGAAACGACGCTCAACCAATGGAACGAATTTTTTGAGCGCTAATGGATTCTTGCTTCGACCCTTCATAGAATGGATAACAACGAGAAGCAAAACGTTCGATTCAATCTCCCGATACGACGGCAAGGTGCTAGGGGAACGAAACCGCTCCGCGAGAGAGAATGTCAATATCGGATTTCTTTTTTACTATGTATTGGTGACGGTTTTGGTGGCGCCTAAGCACTTAAAAACAATGTATTGTTCAGAGTTTATCCACCATGCATAAAGGCGAATTGGGTAACTGACGAAGCATAGCTAAGTGTCGGACAATTTTCCTTTAATTCTATGTTATAAATCTTTTCGTAAAAGATGTCCGAAATATGTATTTTCAATAAAACTTCTTGTCTCCCTCAGCAATTTTTGTTCTTGTTTGAAATACAACCGACCATAGCCAAATATAATAGACGAAACGCCAAACTATACTTGGGTAAAATATTTCGTTCAGATTTTTTAACTGCATATAATATCAGCTAAATCCGAATTCTTGAATATACTGTTGCACGGGTTTTTTTATTTTAAATTTTTTTAAAATGTTGTTGATAAACCGATATCACGTTTTTTAAATATTCTAATACTATGAATATGATAACGGATTCTATTGTGTTGTGCATAGGCAGATGGGTTAATTTTAATATGTACATATGAATCAGGATATAGTAAGACATTTTTAAAATATATCTCTGTTAATACATGCTATTGCTATCTCCTCGGATGCTTTTTTAATCTCATATTTCGGTTTGCTCGTGAGTCCAGGTGTGGTAAACTTCTTGTCGTTGGAGGATGATGATGTCGCATTTCACTATTCAGGGCATGATTTGCTTTGTTATGTTTCCACTGCGTGACAAGATAATGTGGTTATATTTGGGCTGAGCATACTGGACGACCGAAAGGGAATCGTTTGGATTAGAACATAAATAATATATATTTTTAAATTTCCTAAATGTGAACTTAAAACTAAACCTAATACTAAGAAAAACTAAAATTATCATTTTTCTGTTTTAGAGATAATGCGATACAATTAACGAAAAGTGATCCGGTGAATATTGTGGTTAACAAGAAAAATGTAACGTCAAATCACAAAAAATTGTGACCGGCTCCAACAAGGGAATCGGATTGCGGTCGGGCGGCCGGTCCGGTCCCTAAGATCATCCAGCAGACACGATTTTCAATCCTAGGGTGAGACCGCAACATTGATTAGGATTTGATCACCCGAAATTATGTGTACCTTCTCATATGATATTTCAGTACGAGAGAGGCAAGAGGTTGGGTTTCAGTCTCTCCTTTTTCCTTTTTCTTCATGTTATCAAGCAAAGAGAAACTGTTTTGGTTGTCTTTAATAGTTTCTTTACTTACTATGATCCGTGAGATTTTTTGCTGATTTCTCTTGCAGCTTTCCTCACCGGGACCTCCGCTCATTCTGGACACAATCTTCGTTGGCCAAATCCCAAGAAAATGTATTTCCTTAGGAAATGATTTCTTGAAAAAATGAACTTAACAGCTGGAATTAATAACTTCGTTTGTCGGATTAAGGTTAAAAGAAGATTGCATTCTAAACATGATCGAAACAAAAGATTTGAATTCCTAGCTCCAGAGATTAATGAACTAATCCATGATTCGTGATGATTTTGTTTCATCGATGACCGACTTTCCTTAATTGTAAAAGAGAAGAAAAAAAAAATGTCCATTCGATTGTTCAGCCAATTTATTTAATGGTTATCGAGCCTTTTTTCTGTTGTTTTCGGGAAAAGGGCCCATCCTTCTATTTCCATCGTTAAGTTTCGTCGTAATAATTTATCAGGTGATTATATTTTTCTCAATAAGAGATTACAAATGGCAATTTAGGTGAAACATGCATGGTACATTTCATTTACTCCATTAAATTCTTTCGAGATTGCAGTTATTTGAATATGGAAGTTATGTTCATTTGAAGCAAAATTGTTTAGCAAAAAATGAAAATGAATAATAATTTTTTTTTCCAAAATCGACTTATTTTGGAATTGAGATAAGTTCTAAAAAAAAAATCAGATTAGAAATACGTTTGCGAGTCTTATTATTATTGTCTTTTTGGAGTAAGGTAAATATATATATTATTATATATATATATATATAATATATATATATATTATATATATATGAACTTTTTAAGAGCAACCATAAGTTTGATATTCTACAAATGGACGGTCCGATTAGTTGGGCATATCCAACAGTCAAAAAGTTATCAGAACCCATTATATTAAGCTCACCTCTCTCAAATTAAAATTATTTCTTCAGTTCCTCATTCCGGAAGTAAAGCAAAACTCATGGAGCGCCGCTCACAAATCTTCTCCTAGCTCCAAACGCGCTCTCGGATCGTTTACATCGAGTTCAAGTAGGGCGATCGTGGCTGCGATCGTGGCTGAGGAGTCCACAAGTCCTGCGGCGGCTACGGAGTCCGCGAAGTCTGAGAAGAGGTACAACGTCGGAATGCGATTTCAATTGGCGATGCGCGCTTTTATTTGATCTGATTTCTGCATTTATCTTTTTTCTTTTTTTGCGTATCGTCTCTTTTGTGCTCGTCAAAGCTCCGAAAAACGCTATGCATGCTGAGATGGCTTATAGCGCTGCGCGATCGATGTTTTGTACAAGGAGACCGTCATCCTTCCCTGGAGGAGATGGAAGCTTCGAAGGCAGTACTGGTTGAATTTCCAAAGCCATACAGCTTAAGAGAGTGAAATTTCATGACGGGGATCCTCTTGGAAACTTGAGATTGGCTGGCTAAACATGTTTGATATGATTAGTCACGCCAACTTGATTAATAAGATAGCTTACAGTGACCTATGTAGTATTTAATCAGCTTGTGCAACTATATTAGCGTGATCTTTATTGCTAATGACTATAAAAAATAAATATCTTCATCACACCTCAAGATTTATCTACGCTACTATTCAACAGAAGATAATTCAATTGATGTGCCGATTTAATTAACGATAGTTTCTAAATTGTCCATAGAACGAATAACAGTTGAGTGAAAATCGAGATGTTATCGTAGTTGAAGATAGATTTGCAAATTTTTTGCCCTTCAAAGTTAGATCTTTCGACTTTCAACATTAATTTAGGGAGGTCCAATAGTTATTCGTCGATGCAAATTGAGATTTGAAATTTTGATTCTCTGTTGATTTCCAATTGTAGACGGTGATTTTGGGGGAACCATATTGGTTAAACAGCCCCTGTAACTTTATGGGCCCGTGCATACGCCCATAAATGAACAGGAACCATGGCCTTGTGCATACGGGCCCATTGTGCAGGTGGTAACTCGAGTTTATCAACCAAAATGGCCAAGATATTTTGTTAAGATGGTATGATTTAAGCACTTTAACTGCCGCACCTGCTTAATAATTAGTCACATTGTCTAATTTAGTAAGTAAAAGGACTGAGAGCGGCAAGTAGGCTAGCGATCCTTTCTAGGCATTGTCATAAGGGACACAAATTCCGTACGGAGTATTTGGTCCAAGTCATAACTATTCTGCATTACTCGTGACGAGTCAAAGAGTTTTTTGAAAGATAGTGAACAAGAACAAAGGTTTCGAGGAAAAGCTTTCTTGTATATCTCTGTGTAAAGCAATACTGTACATTTATAGTGTAAGAAAGAATAGAAAAGAAGGAAAGAAATAAACAGGAAGATTACAGCTCAAGAAAATACAATCATTCCCCGAATATCTCTGTACATAATCTTCAATCAGTTGAAGTATCTTCAATCAGGATCTCCAACACTCCCCCTCAAGCTGACGGCCTATATATGTCAAGGACGCCAAGCTTGCTTAGGAGATATGTATGCTGCCTCTGACATAACGGTTTGGTGAAAATATCAGCAGGTTGTTCCAGAGTTCTAATGCCTTTAGTAACCAAGACTCCTTCTTGAATTTTTTCTCGAGTGAAATGACAGTCAACCTTAATATGCTTTGTTCTTTCATGAAAAATTGGGTTTGCTGCCAACTTGAGTGCTGCATCATTATCACAAAATAATTCAGTTGGTCCTTCTACTTTTATCCCGAGATCTGAGAGTAATCCCCGCAACCAGACTATTTCACATACAGTCTTTGCCATCGCACGATACTCTGCTTCTGCAGATGATAAGGATATGTTGTTTGTTTCTTAGTTTTCCATGAGATCAAGGACTTCCCAATTTTTATGCAAAAAACAGTAATGGATCTTCTGGTCATGGGACACGTTGCATAATCGGTGTCACAAAAAGCTGTCATTTTCATGTCGCAGTCGCGAGATAAGAAAATTCCGAGTCCTGGACTTCCCTTCAGGTATTTTACCACTTTCAACGCTGCATTCATATGTGATTGCTTTGGCTGATGCATGAATTGACTTAAAATCTGTACTGCATAGCATATATCAGGTCTTGTCATGGTAAGATATATCAATTTTCCTACGAGTCTCTGATATCCTGATGGGTCCTCAAGTACCCGATCGTTGGTAGATGCAGATGTTTCTAAATCATACTCATGGCTTGTCATTTTGACATTTTGCTCTATGGGAATGATTGCAGGTTTGCATCCCGATAGACCAGCTTCTGACACAATTTCCAAAGCGAACTTCCGTTGACTGAGATTAATTCCTTTATCAGAACGTGCAATTTCAATCCCAAGAAAATATTTTGGTGCCCCTAAATCCTTGATATGGAAAGTAGAATGCAAGTATTTCTTGAATTTCTCAATGCGAGACTCATCATTTCCCATGATAAGTATGTCATCAACATAAATCAGCAAATAAATGGACGAGGTACCTGAGGTCCATGTGAATAAGGCATAATCGTGCTTAGAGTGCTGAAATCCTGCTGCTGTCAGAGCATCCGTAAATTTGGCATACCATTGTCTGGATGCCTGTTTGAGACCATATAGGGATTTGCGAAGACGACATACACGAGGAGACTCCCCCTGTCTGCGTAATCCGGTGGAAGATGCATGTAAATTTCCTCGTCGAGGTCTCCATGAAGGAAAGCGTTGTTAACGTCCATCTGATGAAGGGACCATTGACGTGCAGCCGCAATTGAAAAGAAAGTGCGAACAGTAACTTCCTTCGCAACTGGCGAAAAAGTTTCATGATAGTCGAAACCCTCCCTCTGAGTGAAGCCCTGCGCTACTAAACGAGCCTTGTAACGTTCAACAGACCCATCAGCCTTGAATTTGATCTTGTAGACCCATTTGCATCCAATGGGTTTTCGATGGTCAGGTGGAGGTACAATATCCCATGTGTGATTTTCAATGAGTGCATTAAGTTCATCTTCCATTGCCTTTTGCCATCTAGGATCTCGTGCAGCTATCTGATATGAAGAGGGCTCCTGTTCCTCAGAAATACGACTAATGCTGCACATATATGTGGGAGAAAGACGACTAAAGGAGACATAGGATGATACAGGATAATGACTACCTGAAGCCTTTGATGCAGAACATATATAGTCTCTGGTCCATGTGGGTGGCCTGACAATGCGCCCAGATCGTCGTGGTTGCTCCGGAGGAGCTGAAGAAGATTCTGGTGAAGAAGCTACTGGCGAGGATGAAGAGCCAGTAATAGGTGATGAAGGATCATGCATAGGAGATGATGTGACTGGTCTTGGAGAGGATTCTGATGTCGTTTCCACATGTTCTTGTGGTAGGTATAACTGGTATAACTGGTCCCGGTGGAGCAATAACATAAGAAGGAGGAGAGGCATATGTATCCTCTTCTAAGAAAGTTGAGCGATCAGGAGTGGTCGAAGATGGCGGAAAAATTCCATCCTTAAAAGGAAAAACATCTTCATGAAAAATAACATCCCTGCTAATGAAAAAATATCCCGTAGAAATTTCCATGACTCGATAACCCTTTTGTAAAGTGGAATATCCCATGAAAACACACGGAGTGGCACGAGGATCCATCTTATTTCGAGGCCCAACTGTTGTTGCATAGCATAAACATCCAAATGTCCGCAGATGATCAATCGACGGCAATTTTCCATAGAGTTTCTCAAAAGGAGTACTACCACCAAGGACTCTACTCGGCATGCGGTTAATCAAATAAGTAGCAGTGACCACACAATCACCCCAAATTGCTCAGGAATAGAAGCTTGATATTTGAGAGCTCTCGCAACTTCCAAGAGATGTCTATGTTTGCGTTCCACAATACCATTTTGTTGTGGAGTATAGATGCATGAAGTTTCATGGAGAATACCATGAGAAGTGAAGAAGGATTGGCAATCATTGGAAAGAAATTCACGTCCATTATCTGTTCGAATTTTTTGAACAGATGTATCGAATTGAGTTTTGATCAAGGAGAAGAAATTGGACAATTTAGAAAAGGTCTGGCTTTTAGATTGCATGAGGAATGTCCAAGTGGCACGTGAAAAATCATCAACAATAGTGAGAAAGAAACGAGAACCATCACGATGGATTGTGTGATAGGGACCCCAGATATCAAGATGCATTAGTGAAAAAGGGCGAGTTGCTCGAGATCCACTAATGGGAAAAGGTTGTCTGGATTGTTTAGCTAGAGGACAAATTGAACACTTCGGATAAGGAAATTTTGCACTATGTCCCAAGCGTTGATGATAAAGGAGATTTTTATTAATAGTAGTGGTACTACAAGAAATGCTATCACTCAAAAAATTTGAATCTCCAGAACAATCTATCCAAAAAAATAAACCATCTTCAGCTCTACCCAAGCCCATCAGTTTGCCAGTCGTACGGTCCTGAAATGAGCAATTGTCGGAATTGAATATGACATTGCAGGCATTATCTTGACAGACTTTCGAGACAGAGAGAAGATTGAATTTGAACTCAGGGACATATAGGACATTGCGAAGAATGAAATTTGGGCCAAGCTGAACAGTGCCAATTTTGGTAACTTGAGTACTGTTCCCATTTGGGAGTCGCACGGACACGGGAAATTGGGATCGTTCATCAATATGGGAAAATAATTTTTCAGTGCATATTATGTGGTCACTGGCACCTGAATCGATATCCATGCATTGACCGAAATAGAATTATCTTGGGATAGGAAAGTACCTGAAAAACTCGCACCCTTATCTGTGGTCTTCAGTTGATTCAGCATGCTTATGATGGTTTGATACTGATCCTGTGTAATGGAGTTGTGGATCCCATCTTCTTTTTGTGTGGAAACATGATAGGCAGATATTTCCTTGTCTTTCCTTTCACGATCGCTTGGACGTCCATGTAATTTCCAGCACGTGTCTCTATAGTGTGATGTGGCCTTTTGCAATAGTCACAATATTTATTTTTGGATTTCGAAAAATTACCCGTAATTTTTCCTGCCGACGTGGCTGGGCCTGGGCCTGGGCCGAATCCTCTGGCCGAAGCTGCTGAAAATGGGCCATGCGCTGACGCGGCTGGGCCTGGGCCGTATCCTCCTCGCGCTGGAGCTGCAGAAAATGGGCCATTTGATCCACTTCCTCGGCCTCCTATCTCTGAGCAATCTGATGATGGCGTCAAATCCTGGCCGTCTAACCCTAAATTAGGGTATCTCTTCTGCGCCGCTCCATTCGAGAACCCTATGTTCTCGAGTCTTCTTCTTCCTTGGTCCCGAGAGGCGGGGATGCCGCGGGGTGAGAAGGCCGAGAGGGCCACTCCCTCGCCTTGTCGCGTCCCTGTCGCCGTCGCCGTCGCCAACCGCTGGCTTTCCTCTTGAACAGCCAACTGGAAAATACGCCGGAGGCTTGGCGGTGGCTCCATTGCGAGAATTTGGGTCCGAAACGGTGAGTACTCCTCGTTCAGTACAAGTAAGAATCTTGTGGCCTTCTCTCGATCGCGTATCTCTCGGTATTGCCGAAGTGTTTCTTCTGGCCCGACGAGGGTTTCCTCGGCGGCTTCAATCTCATTCCACAGTGCAGATAATCGGTTGAAAGTGCTTGTCACGGACTGGTTTCCCTGTCTGAGATC
Source organism: Psidium friedrichsthalianum (assembly GCA_019149425.1). Lineage (NCBI taxonomy): Eukaryota > Viridiplantae > Streptophyta > Magnoliopsida > Myrtales > Myrtaceae > Psidium > Psidium friedrichsthalianum. The sequence goes on from JAGVVM010006931.1 coordinate 8,445, forward strand.
TGAGAGAGCTTGTGTTAATGAGTAAAGCTTCGCTCGGTCGAGTTTACCGTACATTTCCCGTATATTTGTCCACATGGTTTTCGCGTCTTCGGTCGGTGGTAATCCGGCAGCCACTTCGGCCGTAAGGCAGTTCCCGATCCATTGACGCACAAGTTGATTGCACCGTCGCCAGTGTCGACCATGTCGCTCGTCAGTCGGTATCGGTACTGAACCGTCAGGAAACCGTCTTTATCTTTTGTGACTAAGGCTCGCCGGAGGTCCCTTGCCCAGGCTGAGTAGTGTTCTGGTCCTGCCAGCTGAAGGCTGATGAGCCTCAGTTCAGGTCCATCGGCCGGCGAGGTGTACAGTGGGTCTCCGATCTCTGGCCGGCTGCCGCCGCCGATCCCAAAAGGGTAAGGGTAGCCGGCTTGGTAGCCGGGTGGAACAGTCGGGTATGGATTCGGGTATGGACCCGCCCCGAAACCCGTCGTCATATTTGGGTTCGGTATTTGCCCCGCATGCGAAAAATTGGGCTCGGGGGTTGAGTTTGCCCCATATTCGGCTGGTGGGCCTCCCCGGGCTGCGAATGTCCCTGTGTTCCTTCAGGCAATGATGACCCAAAATGTTGAGCAGGCCCATAAAACCATGGGACTGAATGGGTTGGCACGTGCATCAACTGGGTAGGCCGGCCCAAAAAGGGCTGCCCTTGGTTGGTTTGATGATGCTGCCATTGAATGGGCTGAGCCTGAAAGAGATTTTCTGGATTGGGCTGTTCGTCTGTGACATGGGTGCTCTCATCAGTGGTAGTTTCAGGAATTTCGGGGCAGCATCATCAACTCCGGAGCGGTCTTGGCTTGCCTCGGTGAGTTGTTCCTTGTTCTTCATGGTAAACGAAAAATTAATATATGGTTCTAACTCTGTTTTGCAGGTAAACTGCAGCAACGAGAGAAAGCAAAAGAAAAAAGGGCGGAAGCTAGGCTAGGATCTGTAGAGGCTCTGATACCATGAAAGATAGTGAACAAGAACAAAGGTTTCGAGGAAAAGCTTTCTTGTATATCTCTGTGTAAAGCAATACTGTACATTTATAGTGTAAGAAAGAATAGAAAAGAAGGAAAGAAATAAACATGAAAGATTACAGCTCAAGAAAATACAATCATTCCCCGAATATCTCTGTACATAATCTTCAATCAGTTGAAGTATCTTCAATCAGGATCTCCAACATTTTTCGCTGCAGCCCCATTAAGATGTGATGTTAGCAATTAGGAAGTCCCTTTTCAGCAAGAATTGCTCTCTTGACCAAGAGCTCCGATACATTAAGATGGCTTGATAATTTAATCTATCAAGAAGACCATCTAACCTTTTCGGTTGAAAACCCATTTTACGTAGGATTTTGTTAACAAATATCTCGATGGCACTTGATGAGAACCTAAAGATAGAAAGAATAATTTCCAATACACATTAAAGATTACGAGAAAATCGAATGAAAATCTCTTTCTAGCGGGTCATCAGTAAAAGCACACAAAAATATAATTAATACTTCTTATCAAGTGCGGGATGGTGCTTTTTAACAATTTAGTCCATTATTCATTACATACTTCCAAGGTAAAAAGAAGAAGAAAAAGGGAAAATAACTATTTTATTCAATTACATTGAAATAGTAAACGATAGTGAATATATAGTGAATAGCGATGCATTTATTCCCCTCCACTTAGAGGCTCTCGTAGAGATGCGGCGGAAGGCGTGGCTTGAGCGCAACCCGGAGGGGTTCACCTTGGGCAAGGCAATGCCCGGCCCTTCCTCCATATCTACCCTCGCTCCCTCTTCCGGTGTCACCTCGAATCCTTGAAGGATCCGTGCCAATGTGAATTGAACCACCTGCAATTCGTAACATAGTATCAAATTCGAGTTCATGTATTCACTTGAATGTGAGTCTCATGACTTCTCGAGTCCCCTTGGACATACACTCGAGTCCATAAGGCTCGAAACACAATATAGTCGACTCGCTTAAGTATTTTCTTTCTTGATTTCGAATCACCGATCTAGGCGCTGAGGCCCAGTTCATAGGCAAGGCTGATCGAGGACATTCGGGTCATGTACCAACCCGACCCGACCCTTGATCCAAGTCCAATTCTAGTCAATCCCGTGATTACCAATATGTTGTGAATTTTTATCTGTCAACTCCAGTCCTGAGTCGTCCTCTCATAAGAGCGAGTCGATGATTCAACAAACCCTAGCACAGGTATGGTATCCCGACCATAAATGCCCATCTAGCGAAGGGGTCAAGGGATTCCCTGTTCGTGCTCAGGATCCTTGAATCAAAGATCTTTGCAGAGAAATGCAGGATCTAGCGTCCCTTTCTCATGCACAAGATCCGTTTCCGGCGAGTGCAGAGGATACTATCAGGATGCTTAGAAGAGTGCTCTCGGCTCAAAGCGTACTTTTAAAACTAAGAGGCCATCAGGAAGAAAGAAGGGAGTTTAGAACATGAGTAGAGAAAACATAATATATTCTCAGGGTTGGGGTCTTCTGCCCTATAACACAACCAACTCCTCCTTATATAGAGAAGTGGAGATGAGAGAGAAACATCTCTCACCGACACAACAGCAAACTTACACAAATAATTTACAGACAGACGGGTACAGACGGGTGTAGACTGATGGACCGACACACGAAGGTCGATAAGGTCCGTCAATTATTCAAGCCATAGGACAAGCTAGGACACACATATCTAGGTTTGTGGATCTGGTGGGGAGTCCGAAGCATGGGTCGGAGTACGCTGGATAGGATTGCTGTCTTCGTCCCTGTTGCTTTGATAAAATATCCCACCAGTACTGTTGCTCAGCAGTGAGGGGAGGAACAGTAGAGCTAGATCCTACGTCTTGTCGTGGTGTGGGAGTGTCGATAGGCGATTCCAAGGGGAATCCAGGGCGTAGGGGTCTTGCGAGTCAATCATGGGCGTCTATCGGTGTGGGTTGCTCCCAAGGTACTGGTATGGCTGGGTCCATGGGCCATATCTGAGGTGGAATTTGGCCATTTCTTTCGCACAAATCCCGCTGCAGATCTCGGTATTCGAGATGATTTGTACTGATGCTGGAGCCTAGTGTTTTGACAATGTGGAGCGTCTGGAGGTTCTGCTGGGGCCTGAATGTTGCCATGCCCATCAATGGCGGGTCGTCGGATACTTCTCCGAATCCTGCAAAACTGATAAAAGTCCATGGACGGTGGAATAAAATGATGGTATTTCGTCAGGTTCTGCTCTTCCGATCCTGTTATGAGTGGAAATGAATCTGTCCATGAACTGAGGGTCCAGTACCATAAGAGCATCTGTATGAACATTTTCATACTCGGGTCTCCATACTCGTTCCGCATTGCTCTTCTAATGGTCTGGTACAAGTGCTCTGTGGGAAACTCAATCGCAATTGTGTAAAAATGCATAAGTAACCAGAAAAGCCATTTTTATCCTCAGGGAAGATAAGATGAGGATCCCAACGAAAAGGTTTTATGAAAGGAATCGAGTATCGAAATCCTGAAACATGAGTCCGCCGTAGGTCTCGGTTACTTCTCTGTGGTACATCTGGAGAATATCGTGGAGATCGTGAAAGTGACCTTCCTGGATGATGTGCCTGACTTCAGGGGGTACTGGAATACTACCCAAGTCCTCTGGATGTCCTGCGTATCGTATCTATTTGGTCCGCTGTACCTGCGCTTGACATACATTCGGAGGGCTTCCGTCTTCTTGGGTCTAGATAGGAAAATCTACCAGTACGTTTTGTTCTCCTTTGAGATGTTTGGTCTCAAATGAATATTTTGAGAACACTCTGCCAATTGTAATAGCTGAGGATGCGGGATTTGTCGCTTCTTGAACTTGATCATTTGAGGGAATGATGACATATCCATCTCAATGAAAAAGTGAACTCCGATGAGGTGGAATTCAAACTTCTTGATTCCGTTCTTTATGCCAAACTCTCTTTGAAAGTGGAATGATAATGTGCTTCTGCTGGAGAGAAACATCCATTTTTATCCGCAAATATTCCGGATACCTTCCCTTTCTTCAATAAGAATAGCAGCCTAGTGAGTGTCACTGGCGTCTGTTGGAGAATTCTTTCCCGTCAGAGGGGATGGTCAAGCGGTGGTAAATTCTGGAGTTTCTCCTTGAGATACGCAACAGCTTTCGTCTGCCTTTCACCCCATGGAGGGGTTCCTTTTTTAGCATTTCCTGAAGAGGTTTGAGTCTTACTGCTATTTTTGGGACAAAGTCCCGCAAATATATTTACTTCCGAGAAGGACTTGCACTTCTTTTCGGGTAAGATTCTGTTTGGGAAACTTTAACAGCTCTTCTGCTATGTGTGGCTTAGGACAGTAGGTACGCTCATCCAGTTGCATACCGAGGAACTCTATTTCCTTCTGGGCCAGCTGCATCTTTTTCTCAGTAGCATGATGCCGTGAGAATGGGCCAATTGAGAAATTAGTTTAACAAGGAACAATGGATTGCTCATCAGTACTGTAGAGCAAAATGTCATCCACATAGATTTGGGCCTGGTGAAGATTGGGGCTGAAATATTCGGCACATGGCCTTCTGAAAAATGGACGGGGCTGTTTTTAGTCCAAAGGGAAGTACAGTCCACTGGTAGTGGTGATTGGGTATACAAAAACCGTTTTGAACCTCTCTTCTAGATGGATGCCTAACTGCCAAATCCCGATTTAAGGTCGAACTTAGAGTATATTGCGTGCTTCACCAGGCTGGTGAACCATGAGTTCTTGTGAGGAAGGGGAAACTTATTGTCCCTGAGAAGGAGTTCAGGGGTTGATAGTTTACTACAAGCCTAAGCTTTCCTCCCAACTGTTCGGCCTTTTTATTGACATAGAAGGCCTCACAAGCCATTGGGATTTTAATGGGTCTACTGGCTCAATTAGGCCTTGGTCCAAGAGGTCCTGACATTCGGTTTGTGCTATCCGAAGTTGTTCCGAGCTCATTCCCGAGTAGGTAGCTCTGGTAGGGTTTATCTCTTGGTCGGACCGAAAGGGAAGTTTAACGAAGAATTCCGGTTTTCCAGAGAGGAAAGTGGTGTTTTTCCATAAACTGGGCATGATTGTCTGCATATAGAGCTCTGAGGGATTGAACAATGGGTTCAAGCAATTGTGGGGAAATTGAGAATAGTCTCTGGATGTCTGTGAACTGTTTGACTTGAGACTTGAATTAATTCCTCGGGGAAGAATTCTTACCTTTAACTTAGCAAGAATGTCCCATCCAAAGATTAAATCTCGATCAGGAGCGCTACATCCTAGAATGGGAGTAGTGACTTGACATCCTGGCATGATCTCAATGGTATCGAGTGGCTTTTATGAAAGGAGGAAAAAAACGTCTCCAGAAGCCGACGTGAAGTTGGTAATGTGAGGTTTCCAACATGAAGGGGGAATGATCTTTGTATCAAGAAGGGAAACAGTGGCACCCGTGTCAATGAGCGCTACAAGTGAGATTGGCTTGGAAGATGTGGGAGCGAATTTGAGTAAGGATGTAGGGATGTGTGGGCTGGGATGGATCTGAGTTTCTTGGTAGTGGTATGTGGGATAAAAGTGTAAATGGAGTCTGAAACATCTTATTCATCTGATTCTGACCATTCCTCGGCAGAGCGAATATGGTCTCGGGCTCTGGTTCCTCATCATAAGAAAATATGGACTCAATATCATCATCATCCAGAGAGACGCCGGAGGCTTTTCAAGCTGGCGAACCATGCGTTGTCCCTTAGGTGCCTTAGGACAGTTCTTCGCATAATGGCCCTTTTTGTTGCATACAAAGCATCGGTCAGACTTGCTTTGTTGGTAGTCGGCTTATGCAACTTTCTTCGCAGATACTTCCATTTCTTCTTCTTCGTTTTACCGTGCTCATGCCTGCCACGGTATTTCCTGAAATGCCTGCTCTTTTTTGACTTAGTGCAACTCATGCCGTCACAATTCCTGGGGCACTTTATCTTCCTGCTAGATCGGTCACAAGCTCCTTGGATCTGCTTGTTTTCCCTCATATACTTCTGGAATAGCACTCTTCTATGGCATAAGTCTTCTATGGCTATATGAATAGCCTGCTGGAGTTCTCCAAGAGTGGAGTCGAGAACAGTTCTCTGGGAGGTATGTAGGGACTTTTCGACCGTCTCAGCTAATTCTTTTGGGACAGATGCCATATATACCGTCTTGAGATTGTTATCTCCTCCAATCTCATAGAATAACTTCATCATGATCTTGAAATGTTCGTCAAGATCTCGCTTCTCCAAAGAGTAGCATCTGCGCTCAAAATATTATTTTCTTTTCAAGTCCACAAGGTTCTGGACTCGGCCTATGAAATACGTGTGAATCACCAGGAGAGCGTTTTCAAAGGAGTTTGATAACAATGATACCTGGTCTTGTTCTCCTATCAAGGACCACCAACGCTTCAGAGATCCCGTAATACGGGTCGTGAAATCAAGAAGTGAGGCGTAGGTGTCATGGTCCTAGAGTTCACGGACTAGGAACCTTGCATGAAACTCCTGAATACGGTCTGGCCATTTGAATGGAGGGATGTCATCAAAGGAGAAATATTTTGTAGATGATGTGCCAGGATTTGGATTATCACCAAGGGTGGTATGCTTTCATCAATGGGGTCTATGACCGGGTTAGAGACTGGGTCAGCCATAAAATGGCTAGAGGGAGAGGGGGTTCTTCCTCAGATCTTCCTCAGAACTTTCATCCTCTGAAGTATCGGGGTCTGAGTGCTCGGTGATCTGATAAGTGATCTGGGACACAGTAGGGATCATGTCTTTTGCATGTTGGCGGAGAAATCCTTCAATAGGATTTGAGATCATTTGGACGGGGGTTTTGATTCTGGCGTGGAGTCAGAAGTTTCTGGCCCTTCCCAGTTCTCTTGGCCATTCTTCTTCTTCTATTCGGCGCTGTTCCTTCTCTTGCTTAAGTTGCTCTTCTCTGAGCGTTTGGGCCTGAGAGAACTTGAAGGTGGGAACAGGCTTGTTTCGGCTGGCGATGCCTTTGGAATCGTCTGGGGTGTCATCATGCTCTTATAAGGGAAAGTAGAACCAAAAAGAGTGGTTTCTACTGGACTAGGCATTGTCCGAAGTGGTGTGTGCATAAGGTTGTGGTGATGCTGAGGCTGCCTCGATCTGTTGTGGAGCATCCGAATCTGATTTCGGAAGTTTGTTAATTTCTGGCGTTTAGTCCTCCAAGTAATGGTGGGGAATCTTCCCTTGTTCTAGGAGAGATAGCCGCTTTGGAATCTTCCATTATTCTCCCTGAGCAGAGCGACATCAGTGGTGATCTGATTCAACACCACATTTTGAGCCAAGGCGTTTTCAGTTTGCCAGTTGAGTGTGGTCTTCAACCGGATCAGTTCCCGGCTTGATGGCCCGAAGGATGGATATTATCTTTGGCAGGAATTTTGGGGAGTATGGTAATACTTACATCCATGTCGGCAAAAGGTTCGGAGGTGGGAAAGTTTGTGGTTGGGATTGTTGAGTAGTTGGGAGAGGAGGGAAATCTTGTGGGTTGAACATCCGAATAGAGTGTTCAGGTGGCTTGAGAACTGGTAACTGGAAAGATGGTGGTTTGGGAATTGGATTTTGCTTCTAGGTGTCCGGGTGTTTTTGTGTCCACTTAAGGAGGGGTTGTAGAATGGTGAGGTGATGGGTTTTCCTTTTTGAGGGTAATTATGGACATGAAATGGTTTTTGTGGGGTTTTTGGCTTGGGTGCATCATATGAAAGCCATAAATTGGTATCTTCCCCCGTCATTTCCGAGAGGACCTATGGTAGGATCACCATCTTGGTACCTCTGGTAGAATGGGTCTTTCTTTTTCTTTATAGAACAGGGTTCGACAGGTCTAGCACAAGAGTCCACAAGGGCAAAAAGGATCCCAAAAAAAATGCCTTGTAGAATCCTTAACGCATAATCGGTCGTCCTTGAGAATCGAACGACTCTGAACATTTGTTTTGGATAAGGTTCTTCAGGTGCAGTTGGTTCTGTTGGACAAGGGGTGAAACAAAGAATGGTAGGAAGTCTGGGAACAATGACTCAGTTTTCTTTGGGAAAGGTAAAGACAACCTCTCCTTCTTTTTTCTGGTAAACTCAAGGTCTGATGCCAGCACAGGTGGGGGTTGATGATGAATCTTTTCATATGGTGACCCATGTGTTTGGAAGAAGCTGTAAGAGTTTTTCTCTTGGGATTTGCTTGGGGACAAAAACGCATGAGGTTTGGTCATTGGTGACATTTATTACCAACGCATCATCTGTACTAGGAAGGTTCAGATCTATGGCATGATTTTGGATGCGATAGGGGGACCATCTGGTAGTGCAACGTTGCAACTATGGATCCTGGGGTCTGTTCAGCTCTTGTGATCTGAATCTGGATCTTTAAAGCGGTAAGGAGGTTTGGGTCCGCCAAGGCCATGTGAAAGTGGAAAGAGGGTCAGCGAAGCCTACGTTCCCGCGTTTAAAGTGGGTTTGGATAGTTACAAAGTACCAAGCAGTGGTACTGGAGAAATGGTATCGGTAAAGGCACCGAAGCAACCACAGGAAGCACTTTTCTGCGTGGACGTAGCTCCGCAACCCGAATAACTCGAAGTCCGAGATGAGACCACACTATCCTTGAAGTATCAATTGTCCAGGAAATTCACTGGTGGAAGCGGATAGAGTGCATGAACTTGTTCCATCATTAAGGATGCTTTGTAAAAATGGAATGTGGTCAAATTTGGCCCACCGGATTGGACATACTCCTTGACCAGCCGGCAGGAGTGTGTTGGATGAGTTCTTTGATGGTACGGAGGGTGAAAAGGCTGGGTGGGTTTGGGTGCAACTGTGGCATATGGAAGTTCATGATAGGGAGATGGTGGTTCTGATATATTAGCATCTTCCTGATAGGTTACCTATAGAGGGCTTAACTATCTTTGAAGCTCCGAGAAATGCCTAAATCAGGCCAGGTGTGTGACGGCAATGTAGTTGGGAAACTGTAATTTGCCCAGGGGGGTTCATGTGAAGGAGCTAGAAGATGAGAGTGTAGAAGGTCAGAGGTGGAGCCATGGTGTGAAGATTCCTTACCCTCCGGAGATTAGAATAAACAGTACGCTTTGAACCGAAAAGCGAAAAAACCCCGCTATATGGCTCTATGATACCACCATAAGAGGCTGGGAGCTTCCCACTCATCGGTCGGATATATGCAGAAGATACAATCAAAGTCCGTAGTCGATGATCAACCCAAAAAAACCCTAGCACCCCACGGTATGTTCCCGACCATAAAAATGCCCATCTGGCGAAGGGGTCACAGGGAATCCCTATTAGGCTCAGCGCATCCTGACATCACAAAGAATACCACTGCAGAGAAATGCCCCATTCCCTTGAAACAACTCCCTTTTTTTCCCCCCCCCTTTTGGGGCACCTTTTTTCTCCCCTTTTACTCTCTTCTTTCTTTTTTTTACTTTTTTCCCCCCCCCTTTTTTTCTAAAAAAATCTGTCTTTTTTTCCCTTATGTTGTTTTTTTTTTCCGTCTCTTCTCTTTTTTCTTTTTTTCCCCCCCCCGCAGGACCTTGCCAGAGTCCCTTTTCTCATGCAATAGATCAATTTCCGGCGAGGCAGAGGATACATATCAAGTGCTTAGAATGAGTAGCTCTCGCTTTAATAGCGTATTTTTATTACTAATGGTCGGAAGTAAGGAATCTTCACACCATGTGCATACTTGAACCTTTACACATCTCCATCTTCTACTCCTTCACCACATGGCCCACGGCCCTCGCAAATTACATGTCTCCCCCCTCCAGTCTTCACACCGCCTCCTGATCTTAAGCATTCTTCAACTTTAAAAGGATAGATTACATTATGAAGGAATCCCACTATCCCAGGAAGACTGCTAAGATATCAAGAACACATCTCCTAGCCATGAATCAATTAGTCCACAAATTCGCAAACCACCCAACCTTTTCACCCATCCGTACCATCAAAGAACCACCCTACAAAACCCTCCCACACTCCTAAGGCTGTCAAGGAGTATGTCCAATCCTCTTACACATTTGACCAACATCCCATTTAGCATCCATGAAATGAACAAGTTCATCACTTATCCATGTCCACTAGAAAAATTTCCTGGGACAATGGATACGTTTAGGGATATCTCATACTCCACGTCGGAGATATTCGCGGGTTGTGCACCCCCGATCGTTCCACGGTGGAAAAGGCCTTCCTGGTTCGCCCGAGTCGCTTACTCCCCCGCATTACACGATCGTCCAATACCACATGCCTTGATTGGAACTATCCAAACAACTTTAAACGCTAGAAAAACTATCTTCCACGTGACCACCTTTACAATTTCAACATGGCCCTTGCGCGCGCACCCAACCTCCTTATACGGCTTAAAGATCCAAGATTCAGGATCACAGAGCCTCCCCGAACAGACCATAGGATCCATAGCCTGCAACTTCCTGACTACACCACCAGATGGTCTACGCATCCAGAATCATGCCATAGATATGACACCTTCCTGGACAAACAGAGATGGTGGCCTACATAAATGTACACCAAGGAC
>JAGVVM010006932.1:0-19231 GCA_019149425.1 Psidium friedrichsthalianum
GCCTATGATAGCAAAGGAGGGCCAGTTTCTAAGTGCTAACATTGTCCCGCTTTAGTGTGGCATGTCAAGATCTTGAACCATAGGGTGCAAAATTTACCCTAGCTAGTAAAGCGAAAGCGGTGTGCTCTTCGTTTACCTCTACTTCTTCCGAAATCTTGTTCAGAAAGTCCCGTAGGAAAAATCAACTGTAGTTGTGGAACCAGGACAAGTATTTATCGGAAGAGTCAGCAACGTCTTCTTCCTAAGATCTAGACCACATGCAACTAGGTCAAGAAGGATTACAGTCATTGGAGCAAGGGAAAAAGAAGCAGTTGGTAGATGAAGACTAGAAACTTTGAAAGCGGCCGATCAATTCAAAGTTTAAACGATATTGAAGCAAAGAGAAAAGCATCATGAATCTGAAGCTCATTCTAGCAGGTTACCCGCCTTAGAAGCGTGAAGTCGAGAGTACTGTGATAAAAAGAGTGGTCAAGTGGGAAAAAAGCCCTGAGACGGGGAATATGAGAAGTCCAATGGTAAAACTGAACAGGTTAATTGATGGCGTAGGAAGGGACTTCGGGGGTTCGACTTGTCGGGAGGGAAAAACTTCAGAATAAACCTTTGGAATCAAAAAATGGTTGTAGGAGGCTCCCAACGAAGGAATCGTTACTGTTTCCGTTCAAAAGAGAAAAGTAGTAGGATTGTCCAAAGCGTCCGACTCCATGACTCGAAGAAACGATCAAGAGCTGTTGCAGAATAAAAGGTAGAAACTTGAAGACACAACTTGGGATGGAACAGGGTTGGTGTGAGAACTGAGCATAGTGCAAACAAGGAAGAAGGAAGAAGGAGACGGACGAACGCAAAGTATTTGGAAGAAGACAAAAATTGATTTTGTGGGGGCAAAAGCTTTATAGCTAGTATAAAGGCTAAAATGACCTAGATTGGAAACAACGCGAAAGGTGTTTGTTTGGTCGAAAGGTAAGGGACGATGAATCACCGTTTAAAAGAATTAATGTTCTTTTAATTCTTTTAAAGGAGGGTATATGTTGATATACCGAAAAGTCGTCTCCTAATGGTTTGATATCTTGAAAACGACACATTGTATAGAAAAGATTTCATTAGTAGATCTCGAAATGGGTAAAGACAAACGACATATCGAATAGCACAATGGTGCTTTTGTATTCGGGAAGGGTTAAAAGAAAGTACAGAGAGATACCGAGAAGGATCCGGTGTGCATGTATTCGTTAAGTCTTAGGCATGTGATATGAATATTATGTCCAAATTTGGGAGTGCGGAACAGAAATCATAGGCGTGAACAGGTTTTGGAAGTTAGAGATGATATTCAAAAGGAATTCAACTGACCGTGCAGTTCCAAGTGAATCAGAAATGCTCCAATTTCCATGGCAGTTGTAAAATTTTTGGTAGAGAAGAACAAGCAGCGGTGCTAAAATTCATAAGTTTTGAAATGAAAAATACTGCTCAGTCAGCTAGAAACACGAGGAGATAAGTATCCAGAAGAAGAAAGGAGAATTTCTCTCCTCCCCCGCAATAGAATCAAAGAAAATGCTCTGTTTTCTTTAGAAATGCTTTAGGCCTTTCTTGTAGTATAGTTGCTTTGCATTTTCATTTCCTGTACTTTCAGATCCTAGTAATTTACTTCCTGTTCACAGCAAGTAGGAGTATTGTAGTAGTAGATTGTCCAACTCTTCAGAGCTTTCCATCAACCATTGCCCAATCTGTATTGTTCATTCATCCGATTTCTCCGTGAAAACAGAGCCATGAACCCGCACTAATAAAAATGAAGAAATAAATTTGGTGAAATATATTCCCGATACTAATCACGCGCAAACAAAGGGCATTACAGGTTAATGAAACTTGGGACTTGGTACCTCTACCATTAGGCAAAACTGCTATCGGTTGTCGATAGGTGTATACTGTCAAAGTCAATCTCGCTGGTTCTCTTGCTCGCTTGAAAGCAAGTCTTGTTGCGAAAGAATACTCAGATATATGGGGTTGGCTATTTGGACATGGTTTCTCCTATTGCTAAGCTTACATCTGTATGTATTTTGATCTCTCTTGCTGCTACATATAACTGGTTCTTATTTTAACTTGATGAAAGAATGCTTTCTTGCATAGTGCTCTTAATGAGAGGTGTATATGAGCAACCTCCGGATTGTTGCTCAGGGGGGGTCCTGGTGGATTGGTTTTCAAGTTAAAGAAGTCCTTATATGGTTGAAGCAGTTTCCGCGAGCATGGTTTGGAAGATCTTTGAAGTCTGACTCTTATTTGGACTGTTTAGATATGAAAATGATCATTCTTTTCTGAACGGTCAGGGAGAGGCGTGCTATTCTTAGTTGTATATGTTGATATTATCATCACAGGAGATGACTCTATTGGTATAGCTGAATTAAAACTTATCTCAGCAACAATTTTCAGACCAAGAACTTAGGAAAGTTGAAGTATTCCTAGGAATGAGGTAGCACGTCAAAGAAGGGTATTGTCCTGTCACAGCGGAAGTATGTCCTGGACTTGCTTATGAGATAGGATATTGGGATCAAGCCTCTTGATTCACCTATGGAACAATGAGTCAAACTGGTAGCTGATAGAGGACAAATTCTTGATAATCCTGAGAGACATAGAAGACTAATAGGTAAACGAATTATCTTACAGTTACTATACCATATATGCATTTCTAGTTAGTGTGGTAAGTCAATTTCTATCTCCCCTCGTACATCTCATCGGATGTAGTTATTTCGAATTTTGAGATACTCGAAGAAGGCTCCAGGAAAAGGAATTGTTTATCAAAATCATGGATTATAGTAGAGTTGAGAGATTCTCTGATGCTGATTGGGCAGGATCTCCAGATGATAGAAGATCAACTACTGAATACTGTACCTGGTTGGAGGAAATCTAGTGCTGGAAAAGTAAGAAGCGGGTGTTTGTTGCTTGTTCCAGCGTTGAGTCAGAATATAAAGTCATGACGTCGGTGACATGTGAATTAATGTGGATTCAGCAGCTCCTAACTGAATTACTTTAAAGCTTTGGTTCCTATGGTTTTATGGTGTGATAACAAGGTAGCAATACATATATATTCCAATCCGGGTTTCATGAGAGAACTAAACACATTGAGGTTGATTGTCACTTATTTGAGAAAGCTTCAGAATGGAATGATTCTTCCTAGTTATATTAGGACTGGTGAACAACTTGTAGATATTTTTACTAAATCTCTGGGTAATGAGAGAATAGTATATATTTGTAACAAGCTGGGCATGGTTGATATTTATACTCCAACTTGAGGGGAGTGTTAGAGATAATAAAGAGTATAATGGTCTTTGGATTTATTATGTATATATAGATTGTGAGTTTTATCAATAAAAGTTATTACGCTCACTGTTTACACTTTTCAATTAGGTAGCAATGTACGTCAAACTTATCAAGTTTAGTAAGGCCAGAGATCAGTAGTTCCTTTAACGAATATAGTGTATGAGACTCAAACCCTTGATTAAGGGGCAACAATGGATCAGATCCTGAATATGACAGTCACTACTATAGAGCTTGCCAAGGCAAAGTCCCGTAAATTAGGTAGCTTTATATCCCCACAAGTGTTCCTAGCTTGCAATTGAACAGCTTTAATCTAGTTATCGCTGAGAAGGGAAGATACTCTGAGGCAGATTACAAGGTCCATTATCTATGTGTGGAAAGTGGAGATCCAGTTATCGGACATTGCTTTTGGCCACGAGACTTAACCAATTATCAACCCTATCGCTAAAATCCAAATCACAGTATGTCAAATGGAACTAATTTTCCTTCATATGATATCCCCCCTGAAGACAGTTTGCACAGAGCGAAAAGCGAAATTCATGAATACTTCTGCTTTCTCCCTAAACTCATGCTCTTTCTACTTCCAGTATGTTTCTCTGCTTTTGTGAACTTTGTAAGAGGGGCAGATTTCTCTCCATTGCTTAGACGAGGTGGTAGCTCGTGCAACTTCTTCCGGATTATGCAAGATAGAATATGATGAATTATTTCTCCTGGCAACATTGAGATCCAATCATTTGAATTAGCTGTCTCATTACTAGTGCATATATCCATCTTCAATCGCTCCCTATTATGACCAAAAGTCTCCCTGTCATCAACATCGTCTTCCCCTAATTCTTTAACTTGACCTTGTGGTGCTTGTGAATTTTTTGTCCCTGGAATCACCATCCCTGATATTGTCAGTTTCTCCATGCTTGTCCCACTCCGTCCCTAATCCATCATCACCCTCAGTCTCCAGACATTCTAATCTCCTCTGCATGAAGTAAGGCTGCTTCTGACATCTCATCTTCAGGGTCATTGATCATCTAGTCGATTCCCGATCGAACTTTCCTCTCTTTACCACAACAGGCTTTTAGTTGCGAAAGTTGTTTGACAGCTACGGTTGAGGGCATTTTTGTTACGACATCTAAAAAAGCAATCGATACCCACAGTCAGATTGGATTATACAACAATTTGCAGAAGCTTTGCAAACTAATGTGATAATAAGCACGTTAGAATTTAGAATCAAAAGTATCTGTCAACAACATAAATAAAAGAAGTTGGACGAACATCAGGTAAGCAAAAAAGGCGAAAGTGCAACCGACAACCAACTGAACTAGGATTCGAGCAATAACGTAGAAGCTGACTTTGAGGTGCATCCAAGAGAAGTCGCACTGCCACAGGCTCATTCAATAAACATAAGGAGAAGAAAAGATCACGACGCAAAACCCAACAAACTCTCAATTTCGTGTACAACTTTTCACGAGATGAGATGCACAACTCACAAGTACCACAATAAAGTCTAAACCAACATAACACTTACACGAGCCGAGATGCTTAACCAACAAGAACACAACAAAAAGTCTCCATCTTTATACGACTTCTCATGAGATGAGATGCTTAACCAACACGCCTGACATTGATCCGGAAAGAAGAAACTGAGGAATCTACAGAACCCCGGTAACAATGCCAGAAGGAAGTCAATGAATTGGACACATATAAAAACACATCAAAAGAACAGAGAAACAACACAAAGTTGATAGCCCATGATGGGCCTGTCCCCTCCAGCTTTACAGTTGAAACAGGCAGCCATGAAGAAATAATCTCCTTTCTAGCCTAAAATCATGCTTGTTTGTTTTGACATTCAGAAAAAGTAACAAACAACTCTTTTTTTGTAGTTATTCTATCGAGTTCCCTACCACAGAAATCGACGGTTACACATTCTAGTTTTTTGTTTTTTTTGTTTTGTCGAAACTTACACATACTTGTTCATTGCTATGCTTTGGTAAAAGACGTATCAAACAGACATATTGTTCGCGCTATAAAAAAGAAAAACCACAACAAGCTCTTAGATTATATTCATTGTGACAAATTTACCCTGAATTTTTTTTTGTTACATCAAAATTCATGCTACCCATTGTGACATGTTTGCCCTTGCAACATCAAAAACCCTAAAGTTGTATCAATATGACACATTTATCCTTTCTCAAGGCTCCATCGATTGATATTCTAGCGAAAAACAGTTTCCTTTTTATTTTACTAAAGTCATGTGAGCGTCATGTTAACACTGTTTGCCTTCTATCGTCTATGTAGGCAGATTTTTAAAAGTGTTCATTGGCGAAATTTTGATGAATGGTAAATGTGTGACCCCCTACACGAGTTTCAAAATTTTGTTTTGTTACTTATAATACCACGTTTCATAACGGGTGTTGGATATTGTGATCTTTCCACAACAAGTGCTAAAATAAAAATCCAGCACGTTGTGAGGACTTCCGTGAGTCCTCGAACGATGGAAATATCTTGGGCTTGAGTGCATCGTGGACATGAAGAAGATGCTCTGTCATTACTCGTTTTGAAGTCACTGCACGTAATTTTTTTTTTACCATAAGGGTTAGGTGGCCGTTTTTGATGCATTCGATTGATTTATCAAAAGCGCGATAATCCTTCGGTTCCATATACGTGTTGAGTAATTGCGGATGCATGTAGGTGCTCTTGGGCGGGGTAATATGTGCATAAGTATTTGAATTAAGGATGTGTAAAACACGTGAGTTCATTGAGAAATATCAAACCGTCTTTCCAAGATTTGGATGACCTGTGATTATGGCAATATGTATCATGTCCTGCTACCTTTTTACATATATCCACCAACTATAGAAAAAAAAACTTTTCTTTTCATTTTGGCGAAATGCCATTTTAGGTACATTAATTTGAGCCCACGAGATATTTTTACTGGGTTTATGAATTAATAAGAAATGCGTCGAAATCTGAGTGAGTGACCCGGAAATGAAAATGCTTGCATTTTAATAGCGTGCGAAATCCGAATCAAGGTTGCGCACCTGATCTCGGCATTAGCCTCCGTTCCTTATGAAGAGATCAGTTTCTGAAATTTGGTGATGATCTTGCACTTCTTTTCGTTCACACTAGAAAACCTTTCCTCCTTCGGGTTCGTATTCGATTTTTTTCACGTCTCATATACAATTCGTTCAATCTCTTTTCTTCAAAAAAAGAGTGAAAAGAACGAAATACTCAAATTGAAAACAAAAACCTTTAAATGCAGACTTATCTGCTTGTCCTAATCCTCCTACGGTCGAAACATGTGAATCGGTGCGCACGGTGGTCCTTGTCTCTCAGCCGGCGGAAGAGGGTGGTGGAGGAGCCAAAAAAGATGATCGAGGCCAGGGCGGTCGAGAGTGTAGATGCTATTTTCGGGCTACATGCCGCACCTCATTTGCCTGTTGGTGTAACGGCTTCAAGGCTTGGCTCTCTTTTTTGGCTAGGAGCGGTTTCTTCGAAGCGCTCATATAAGCGGAAAAGGCAATCACGCTACAATTCCTCAGCACTCCACAGATCCTATACTATACTCGCAGCATCTAGTGTGATTGTTAGCTTATAATAACTCATTTCACGAGAAGCTGATCCTCTGGACTCTCAGATATCTGTGAAGATATCGTCCCGTTTAATGTTGATGTAACTTTCAATTAACTTCTGTCTAATTAAAAAGTAGAAGGAAATTTTGGAGATTTGTTTGGAATTATCTGGAAGGATGGCTGAACTGATTATCATTTGTAGTTATTTGAACTTTCATCTGGTGCTATCAGCGCATTTCCAGGTTGTGACAGTTGCAAATTCTGGATTCTATTACTATTGCCAGCACCTTTCAAGCCTTCTCAAAAGAGAGAAAAAAGATGGGTCCTGAAGAGAGTTTACGCCCAATTCAAAATCGCCCGAGACTCAACCTGGATCAGAGAGAGAGAGAGAGGGGGGGCCAAGACGACATTGGCCAAGCGGTCCGATATGGCAAAGGTGGTGGTTGGTGTTAGGGGAAGGTGGTGACAGATTTGTGTGCGTAGGTGGTGTGAAGTTAGACTTTTCGAGATTTTTTACATGGACGGTGGAGGGTATTTAAGTTAAATTAGATAGGCTGAGATAGCACAAATACATGAATTTTAAGAGATTCGTTATCGATGTGAATCGAGCTCATGATTTGGCAAAATGATAGACGACCTTTTATCGATAGGCCAACCATCTTGACAATGCCAACTACTATTTTTGATTGGTTCGAGTCGGATCGAGAGCGTTAATCAGTTTTGAAAGGCGCTTTGAACTAGGGTTACAACGAAATGCAGGAGCTTCTTCCAATTCTTTTTTTTCCTCCTTCCCTAGTTCGTCAACGGGAAAATGATGGATGATGTTGTCAGGATCTTGCATTTTGAGGGGCAAATTGGAAAGACAAATGCTAGATTTCGCGTGTGTTTATGGACATAGACCCGCGTTGGTTGCCACATGACGTCTCCCTGGTGAGACTCGGGACTTGTTCGACGGAGCGGAGTGTCCATTTTGCTTTCTTTCAGTACAGCTCACTTCAGCTCTTGGAGCTGCTTAGAGTCACGCTCGTTCCAAATCTCGACCTTCTCCCTCGTCAAATTTCTTCCTTTCTTGCTCTCGTTCGAAAAGACGGTGAATTAGTAGCACCTGAAAAAGTGGGCAATGTCCGAAAACCTAAAAGCTTAGTGACAAAGAGAGAGAGAGAGCGAGAGAGAGAAATGGAGAGCAGTGAGGAAGATGATGACTTCCCATCCATCGAGAGCATCACTTCACAGTCCAAGATCGACTCGGTTTATCAGTCTCGAACTGAAAAGGTCTCTCTTTTTCTCCCGTCTCACTCTCTCTCTGAATTTTTCATTTTCTTGGCGGATGTCTTGAGGATGTCTCGGAATAGAGATTTCTAGTTTCGGAACTCAAGTATGTTTTCTTGGCTAAAGGATGTGAAGATCTTATTCAATATCAGGTTGTGCAACGTTTTGTTTGTTCCTTCTAAAGACCATTAGGATTTGGGCATTCTTTTGAGCTTTGCATTTGGGCATTTGTAGTTTTCTGTTCTTTTTCTCCAATTGGTATACTGCATTGGTCGCGATCAGTTGAAATATCTGGGGTTTTTCGATTTGTGGGACGGTCTGATGAATTTTCCCATAGAGATGAAGAGGAAAAATATGATCATCCTTGACTGTTTGATAAACTAGAAAGCTATCTCTTGGGTCAAAAAGGGTAGAAGTGGGCGTCTTCTGTCATCACTCTTTTGTACACCTGTTGGAATTTTATGTGCATATTCTTGCTGATGGAGTTCATCAAGCTCTTATTGAGTTTCCTGCTAGTTTGCTGGGTGTCGTTTCTAGGAATCCCAACTACTGTGTTTGCTTCTCCAGGGCCACAAAACTAGTAACTTCCCTCGTTCTAAATGAGGTGCTAACGTTTGTTACGTGCCTTTTGTTAGATGAGAAAAATGATGGTTCTTGTTCACTGTAGATCTTACAATTACGCAGTATGACTGGGCAAATTTGTGCTTATGAGGAGAAAGATGGAGATGTTGGTCCATCTCGCTAACAATCTCAGCATGTTGCTCTGTGGAAGAGCTAGTTCCTAATCCTTTTTAAAAAATTTATGTAATTAACCTCCTTTTTTGTTGAAATTTTCCACGGTGCACAATTAAAACTAACTAAGCTAAAAGGTGCTTGGAGTTCACTTGTTTCATTAAAAGTCATCTAAAAAATTTTGTTATGGTTGGTGCAGTTATTGGTGTCAAGCCTAAATGGTCATGCCATTGCTTTAGCGCCATTTGGTTATTAATTTAGGGATCTACAAGTGGATATTGTGTGTACTCTGATTGCTTGTCTTTATTTGATTCTTCCAGCAAGAATGCTTCTGGTTGATTATTTGTGAATTGCTGATAAAAGCTGTATTGTTCTGACTGCAAATCCAAGACCAATCTTGCTTTCTTGAAAAAATTTATGTCCAGAAGGGGATGTCAACTATATTTTCAGAATCAACTGACTTGGTGAAGGTCATCTCCAGCTTAGAGTTGGGATTAGTCCTCTGTCTCCTAATGCTTAAGCACTGCATCCAGTGTTAAGATGTTCTGGAACTCGTAGTCTTAAGGCACATGTTACAATTGGGGAGAGTCCACAAAGTTGGCATTTTTTTTAGGAGCCACACTTTTGTAGCACATAGCAGTATTTAACACAACAGCTTCTTGCTGTTGCCAAGAAAATCACATCGTTTGCTTTTGTTACTATACAAAGATAAAGGACATCATGTAGTGGATTAAGTTAAAGGTCTGAAAGACTCGAACTCTTCAATGAATCTTTTAACTCAATGCAGAATGATGGTTCACTTAGTTTGAACGTATGTTATTCTATTGAATCCTGTAGATTCTGGTAAGACTATAGCATGAACAATGAATGTCTATTCTTCTTTGTCTAGGCGTGTGAACAATTTCAATTCTCACCATCCAACTCAATTTTTGAAAGATGTTATTCAATTCTGATCATCTCCAAAGGCATACTTGGAGGTCATAATATGTAGTGTGTGAATGTGATGTCCTTATAATAGCTTGCGACTTAGAAAAATGAATGGATTGCATTACAGATAAGCTAAGTGAATGACTTCACTTTATGATGCATGTACATCAAATGGGATAAAAAATATAGAATTGGGACAACCAGAATATTCACCTATTCCAAAGCTAGCTCTACCCAACTCAGCTAGACATTAATGCTTCTGTACTTAATTGATAAAGTTGTCCTAGTTTTGGTTACATTTTTTGACATTATGGTTCAGTATATTCACCAGTATTGATCAATCAGCTAAGAACTGGACCTGAACCAATCAACTATGCAAACACTGTATTTTAGACATACTAGGCAGTATAGTTAATACATCTTCTTAACCCGAAATTTTTTCAGTGTGTTGGCATCTAAAGTTTCTGCTAATTTAACTTACGCATTATGTGAGTTTCGATAAGGTTTGAAACTTTGGAACTATTCTTTTTGATTCCTGCAGTTCTGTTTTTGATTATGATACTGGAACTGCAAGATCATGGTATCTCATACTATAATCACGTCTATTGTATGCTGCAGGGTATTAGAAAGCTTTGTTGTGAACTCTTGGATCTGAAAGATGCAGTTGAAAACTTATGTGGTAACATGCGCACAAAATACCTGGCTTTCTTAAGGTAATAAATTTCTACAATTTAACCTGCTTATGATCCAAAGAATTATCTTTAGTGGTTCAGCTATCATTTTATCTAGTGCTTATTTCTGGCATAACCATGTTTGAGATTGCAATAATCTGCAAGAGTTGTGATTTTTTTGCCTTTTCCTTTTTACAAAGTTTTTTTTGCAACGATTTACTCTCTGTTCTGAGATTCATTTTTCTAATTTTCTCTCTCATTCCTCTTCTTTGTTTTTTTTTTTTTTTTGGTAATCAGTCGTCCTATCGACATTTCGAAATTGAATTTGAAATGCATATGTTTCTGAAAGAAATAGGGCCGCCACTGATGTCTGTGTACGAATTTATTTTCTTGCCAAGAGTTATTTTGGTTTATGTACGGCTTAAATAATGTCTACTTCCTGGCAAGAGTTATCTTGGATGCTTTATATAACACGTTAAGTTAGTTGAATTTGGGATGGAAAGCTGTACTTTGCATGTATCTTTTTTTTTTTTTTAAATCTCCGTTCTAAAAAAAGGTGAATCGCTTCCTTGGCCATACAAATTCAGTCAAATGTGTCAGTGATGTGTTGAAGTGTGTAATTTTGTACAATTTGGAGATCCCTTAAGTATAAGCAATTAAGCATATCAATATATTAAAATTTCTTGAATGAAGTAGGAGAGTTTTTCTTTTAGTTTGTGATTACATTTTATAATTCTTTTATTCAGGTTCTGTGAAATACTTTCCTCATTTGCAAAGTTCCATTGCTTTACTGTACTTAAGTTATCTCTTTCCTTTTAAATTTATAACTTGGGCAATGCATGGACTTATATGCCTCTGATTGCAGAATTTCAGAGGAAGTTGTGGAGATGAAGCATGAACTAACTGAGATGCAGAAACACATTTCTTCCCAAGGCTTGCTTGTGCAGGATTTGGTGACCGGTGTCTGTAGCGAATTGGAAGATTGGAACAAATCTTGCAGCCTGAATGATGTTGCTGAGGAAAACCCTCAGGTTTGTGAAGAACAAGATACGACGCCAAGTGAACAGTGTAATGAAAGGATGGCACTCTTGGACAACATTGATGTTCTCCTGGCTGAGCACAAAGTGGACGAAGCAGTGGAGGGCGCTAGTTGCAGAAGAGAGAAAAACTCCAGAGCTTAAGGGCTCTGCTGACAGTTTATCTGAGGAGGCAAACTCATATAGATTAGCTTTTCTGGAAAGAAAGGCAACAGTTGAGGATCAGCTAGTTGCGCTTGCAGAGCAACCTTTAGTTAATATAGATCAACGTAGAAAAGCACTTTCTTTTTTGATTGAACTTGGAAAGGTCATTCAGCTCATCAGCTGTTGCTGAAATCCTTTGATTCCCATCTCCAGAAGAGGATTGATATTTTTCTTCCTTCGTCTTGTTTGTGCCCAAGAATATTTTCAGCGTCACTAGCTAAACTAGTATTCTCCAGCATCTCTGCCGCAACAAAAGAATCAGGTTTGGTATTTGGTGATAATCCTGCTTATACCAGCAGAGTTGTTCAATGGGCAGAATGGGAAATTGAGTATTTTGTCCGTCTGGTTAAAGAAAATGCACCATCTTCTGAAACAGTTTCTGCGTTACATGCTGTGTGTGTCTGCATACAGGCAAGTCTTAGTTACGGTTCATTGTTGGAATCACAAGGCCTCAAACTCTCAAAGTTAATTCTGGTGCTCTTGCGCCCATATATTGAGGAAGTATTGGAGCTGAATTTTAGACGGGCTAGGAAAGCAGTTCTTAACTTGTTAGAAAGCGAAGAGAACTTGCAGTGTCACCCCGCTTTGTCTGTCCACTATCTGCCTTTGCAACGTCATCTGATGATGCTCTCATTGACAATGGACTGAGATTTATGTACATTATTGACGTAAGTAATCTAGTTTCTCCCTCCTCAGTTTGTTTTTTAGGACTGTTTTATCTTCGCGCAAAAGTCACAATAGCTGTCATAAGTTTGTAAAATTGCCATATAAGTATCCAAGCGTTGAATAATGGGTCCTCTTTCTTCTGTTTTTTGGTCGAAATGAGTCATACCAGACTACATTAGTACTCTTTGAGAAGTAATTTTCTTGCATTATGGTTGCTACTTTGTTCCTGCTCATGGATGTTCCTTTGCAGGAAATACTAGGACAGCTGACTCCACTTGCTCTCGTGCATTTTGGAGCGAACATTTTAAATAGAATCTCACAACTATTCGATAAATATGTCGATGCTCTGAACAAAGCCTTACCTGGTCCATCCGACGATGACAATCTTACGGAACTTAAGGAGCTGTTACCCTTTAGAGCTGAGACGGATTCGCAGCAGCTTGCACTCCTGGGAATGGCTTACACTATAGCTGATGAACTGTTACCAGATGCCATCTGGAACCTCTGGAATCCACAGAGTGAAAGCAAGGAACCAGGGGCTGGAGCCATGGAAAATGCTTCTCCTAGCACACCCCTTCCAGTGGAAGTAAAGGAGTGGAGGCGCCACCTGCTACATTCGTTTGACAAGCTTAGAGATCATTTCTGCAGGCAATATGTCTTGAGTTTCATCTATTCAAGAGAAGGAAAAACACGATTGCACGCACAGATTTATTTGAGCGAGAATGGGGAAGATGAATATTTGGATTCTGCTCCCTGCCATCACTTCCATTTCAGGTTCTTTTATTTCCGATATAGATGTCCTTAGTTTTCTGCCCGAAAAATAAAGTTCTCTTCTGGTGGCTTGTGCTTCTGCTATGTTGTGTCTTTATCTCTATTGTCCTTATGTTTGGATGATGCTTGGTAAGTACAACTTTTGAGAGAGAGGAGCACGACTTCTAACATAAACATTACAGTGCAAAAAACAAATTATTTTGATGATGCTAAAACAAATATAGCAGTTCTTCACCTTATTTTCTTTTCTTATGCTTGAACAATATATCTTGATGATGTTGCTGCAGGCTTTATTTGCTAAGTTGCAGCAGCTAGCTACTGTAGCTGGAGATGTTTTACGTGAAAGAGAAAAAATACAAAAGATATTGCTTGCCAGGCTTACAGAGACAGTGGTGATGTGGTTGTCTGAAGAGCAGGAATTCTGGAGTGCGTTTGAAGATGAATCATCTGCTATTCAGCCACTTGGTTTGCTACAGGTATCCGATCCATGACATTTTTTCTCTTATCTCTATAAGAGTGGATGGACTTAAAGTATGTTGAGATGAGCTGCTTCGAGAAAAATTTGCTGGAGGTCACTATTTAGATATTTTCGCTTCCAGCCCCAGAATAACTCACACAGGATTAGCGTTGTCCTTGATTTTCATCCTTTTGCTGGTGGCACACCTATGGACATTGAGTTTGCCTCATCTGAAGCCTCGACATAAGATAGTTAATTCTGTTTTCGTAACTGATACTGCTTTAGTACTAGCAGGGCGAAAGCTTATCATAGGATGTCGGCCAGCTATTATTCACCACTGAAGTACTAGTCTTAACAATCGCAACACTAAATGCAGCATTGGATTGCTTAGAACTCATGTTATGTCCAGATTACTGGGAAATTTGATGGCTTTGTTCTTTTCATCTGCTCAATAGCTGATATTTCGATCATGGATATATTAGATGCCAAATTTAATATTGCATAGTTTCAAACATGTACTGGTCTGTCTCTCTTTCAAGTAAGGTTTTTTGTAGCTCTTGTTCTACATAGGTGACACAAACTATTTGTTTCTGCTATCCATTGTTCAATAATCCTTTGCTATCTACCCACTTGTTCAGATTATTTGGGTTTGAAGATAATGCGATACTAATTTGCTCTGGTCATGTGGTTGATTTGATGCAGTTGATTCTTGATATGCACTTCACTGTCGAAATAGCGCGCTTTGCTGGTTATCCATCTCGGCATGTGCACCAGATTGCGTCAGCCATCATTGCCCGAGCGATCAGGACGTTTTCTGCCAGAGGCATAGACCCTCAGAGGTATCATTCAATGCGCTCTCTCTCTCTCTTCTCCATATTACTTAAAAACTAAGTACTGCTTTCTCCCCTACTCTTTTTGTAGCACACTCCCCGAGGATGAATGTTTGTTGAAACGGCAAAACTGGCAATAAACAAGCTTCTAGGAACGTCAGGTTCAGACACCTCAGAAATTGACGAGGACCACATCGTACATGACGATATCATCTCCGATACCGACGAGACTGCTTCTTCCCTTTCGACGGTCGAATCCTTTGAGTCGTTTGCTTCTGCGAGCATGGGAGAACTTGAAAGCCCCATGTTCACCGACCCGGAGAGCTAAGATATCTACATGCATATCCTATTCATCTAGTTATATTTTCCCTGGTAGATAAAGGTAGGAGCTCATCGCGTCTGTGTTTAGCTTTTAGCTGCCACCATCGGCCAATTGCTATGTCCCAAGGAAGATTGATCAAAAGATCCCTTGAGTTCTGAAACTTGAGACTGGCATTCATCAACAGGGACGGTAAAGTAGATGGAAATTCATGAAGGACTTCATGGGATTTTAGAGTATGGGTTGGTGCTTAGTACAGCGCGGAATTGTTGGTGATTCATCGGCGAGTGTATAGCTTACTTAAGCACTGTTTTAGTACATTCACTACCAGTTACTGTCAAATAGTGCAGCAACCCCCCCCCCCCCCCCCCCCCTCCTCTTCCTCCTCCTCCTCTCTCTCTCTCTCTCTCTCTCTGATAACAATTTGGAATCATCCAATGATACGTTCCTTTCATTGTTTCGCCATACAAAAATGTCGTAATACGTCTGAAGATGGAAGGGATATTTAGAAAAATACGTCATGCGGGCACGTGTTCGTACTTCGATCTTACTCTTCACAGTTTATGTCCGACGCCTGCCCTTTAGAGCGTTTCTTGATAGTTTTGTATGATCATAGTTTCATTTTCACTTAACAACGGTTATCTCCCCCTCATTCTAGCACAGCGCGTCAAATTGCATTTGCTCCAAGAACTTGCCAATTGCAAGATTTCAAAGGACCTGGCGAGAGATTTGCAGAAAGACCCCTGCTTTAGTAGAAACTTTTCTTCAAGGCCAATCAAGGAACATCGACTTTTTATCCCCTTTGAGATGGGCTAAAGATGGAAAAAAGGCGTTTATTCCATCGCAAATTCATCCGCAAGAAGGGAATAAAATCTTTTAAAAATCAGTTTTCTTTCCAGAAAATAACTTATTTTCATCAGATACAGGATGCTATATATCGTGTAGCAGTGGAGCAAGAGGGAAGCTTGAGAAATGAAGAGAAGATGGGAACAGGGTGGTCTCAAGAAGATGACACAGGGAGAGAGATCACCATAACTGAAGAGAGCTCCAAACCAGAGAGAGGATCAGAAGCCAAAGGAGAAGAGGGTTATCATCCACATGATTTGACGTCTGATTCACCACCAATTCCTAACCAGCTCTCTGCTGTTGTTTTCTTGAACAACAGGACCATGGTGAGTCCTCTCCACTCCATGCGGTTCCCACTTTTTTTTTTTCCTCCTTTTTATAATTAAGGCGCGCATGATAACCATTCCATTTTTTCCCTATTTTTATATTTTTCTGTTTTCGGGAACATGTTTGAAACAGAAATCTGTTTGGTAACGCAGCTTCATTTTTCTATTTCTGAAACAAATTTTTAGTCTCAAAACATGTTTTGAATAAAAATGAGAAGTAAAAATTTATGTTTCTGGAACAGAAACATAAAATAAGAATTTTTCTCATCACTCACTTTTTCCTCTCGCGCGTCTCTGTCACCAACTGTCTTTTGAGGCTCGGTGGCCGGTGTTCGTAGAAATTTGTCCTATTATCAAACTAATTTCTGCTCTCGAAATAGAAATTTTGTATCGTTGTCAAATACGTTTTTGTGTTCAGAGATTATTTCTGACCAGAAATAGCTCACCACAATAGAATGGCTATCATTTGCCCCTTAGCATGTATAACATACAGATAATTATTTATTATGTCATTTACTCATACACTTATAATTCACTTCTTACACTCAGATAGTGGTTATGAATAGCAATTAAACATTAAAGATCTCTTGCTTCTTTAACTTCCTAGCAATCTATAATCTTCACCTGTATTTGTTCTTTTGCTCAAATCCACGTCGAAGGACAACACATGATCATCGGAAGCGAGATCATAGAGCCCGGCACGCCAGTTCCTGAAAATTAGTTTTGCTTGCCTTTTAGTTTTTATGTACGGAGTTCCGGTCATTAAAGGGCGTCACATGGACGATAAATTATTTCTTCAAATTACTTTTTGATTTTGGATTAGATAGGAGAAGTGGGCGAGCAAATTAGATATGTAATGTTTTCCTGATTAAATCATTAATGATTTGGCAGAAACACTGGGTTGAAAAGGAATCGAAGAAGAAGTGCTTCATGTTATATGCACGAGGCCTCTCCATCACTTGGCTGAGAACGACTCTTACTGGCGATGGGTGACCCAGAAAGATGCACCCAGGTGAAAAACACACGTCATTTTACCAATACCATGAACTCATGTCGCTACGCCGCTTAATCATGTTATGATAATTCACCTTAACAACCGCCGTCAAAGTTCTGCAGCGACGAAGCCCCGGTGGAACTGGCCGAGCTGCTCGCCGTGTGCTGGCTGGAGGCGCACGGCAGGTTCGATGTGTCGAAGCTGTCCCCGGAGACAGCCTATGAAGTGGTCTTCGTGATCTTATTACGATCGTCGGGCTATGGCTGGGAAGTTCCGGTGAACTTCCGGGTGACGCTCCCAGACGGGACGAAGCAAGAGCGCAAGGAGAATCTGAGGAGAAGCCGAGGGGGAACTGATAGAGATCAAAGCTGGAGAGGTGAGCACATCAGAGTATAAGGAGGGAGAGATGGAGGTGTCCATGTTTGAGTATGGTGGGCTTTGGAAGAGTGGGCTTGCCTCAAGGGTGTTCTCATTAAACCCAAGAATTAAATAATTAGTTAACTATTAATCAATTATTGCAATAAGTCAAATACTACACTCTCCAACTATATTTAGAAGTCCGACCCAAAAAAAAAACTATATTTAGAAGAGCCTGGAGAAAGAAATTTTAATTTGTTATGAGTATTTCAGTGGTGGGCTTGCTGTTATAAGTGCTTGCTCCAATGCATATTGTTATGTTCATTCTGTTGAAATTAAGTGGTCTCTGTGGGTTAAATGTTAATAACAATATATTTTGCATTTACGGGAGGGGGAAAAAAAAAGCACGGGACAACCCGAAATCGTGAAATTAAGACCATTATGAAACATAACTCTTTCATCTTTACTCTACCTGGTTTATTCGGTTATTATTTATTGAAATCTAAAAGCCTCTAAGAGATTCACCGAACACACATCAGAATAAATGCTCATGTGTAACAACCCAATCTCATTCATGTAGGGCAAGCCTTTGAAAGAGGTACTTTGAGATTTTCACAATATATGGTGATGATTTGGATAAATCTCACTTATAGATAATGTAGCAAGACCTTATCGATTTCGATTTCACTTTTTCAGACTCAAGGTGTCACAAATGAAAGGTGCAAAATTAATGTTTAGAAGATCCACCTTTTTTATTCCTCTCTCTTAGAAAAATGACGACATCATTTCTATCAAATCCTTGTCTATGTAGCATTGACACGACACGCGAAACAACATGACACATTGACACTTCATTTATAATAAAAAAAAAATAGAGAATTATGACCCCATTAGGACATGTTGTATATTAAATATTTATTTTTATAGATACATAATAAATTTT
The DNA here is from genome assembly GCA_019149425.1 of Psidium friedrichsthalianum. Lineage (NCBI taxonomy): Eukaryota > Viridiplantae > Streptophyta > Magnoliopsida > Myrtales > Myrtaceae > Psidium > Psidium friedrichsthalianum. The sequence goes on from JAGVVM010006932.1 coordinate 18,213, forward strand.
CGTGTATATATAAATATCAGCAGTGTGTTTCTTCTTTTTATTTTATTAGGGTTTCACGATTAGGTTTTTTTTTTTGGGCTTATTGGGTCTATTAATTTTGAAGTGGTTGGATATATGATTTAAGCATATACATTATAAATTTATAATTTGATCCCTAATTTATTAAAAATGCATAAAATTAACCCCATGCATATCAAAATAACATGTGTTAGATATTGGACTCACGTGTTGTTGGTGTATCTGAAGCGCTGACTACATGTCAGTCGCATGTTAAAGAGTGTTGGAGCGTCAGAGAGCATTGCACCCGGCATGACATGAAGACCTTCAAAATGTGTCGGTGCTTCCTAGACCCTCGCATGGTCTTTCAGTTCAACCAAAAATTGAAATTAATCTCCTTATTAGATGTGATCAACGGACATGCGTCTCACAAGCATAGTAAAAAATTCTAGGCTTGATAGGTGAGTGCCGAACTTGGGCAAGGGCCTTGAGGCCCTGCTCGCTTGCCCATACTATAAATAGAGATTATGTTATATTAGTAGAATTAACCCGATATGTAATATTTAGACATACTATAGGATAAAATTGGCCCAAATTTCTGATATGGTAGAGAAAAATAGTGTAATTCCATATATTCTTCGAGCTATTTAAAAAAAAAAATAAAAGAAGGTGGCCTGATGGGAGATTTTTCCCATTGGGCGAGCCTCGGCACTTGGCTAAGCTCGCAAGTTCGGACTTAGGTAGGTTGGACTTGAGCAAGCTCGATTCGGCCCATCCTAGCCATCCTAATGAATAGGTTTAGTCCCGATTCTATTCCAAAATCATTTTCTCTTCCATTTTATCATTCTTATATTCATTACATTCCATTACCCTACGTGTTTGAATAGAAGTCGATAGGTGACTGTAAAAGGATTTGACAAGCGAAAGTGAAAAAAATTGAATCCTTCGTTTGTTTCGTGGAAAATAAATTATTTAAAAAAATTTTCTTAAATAAAAAATATTTCTACTATCCACGAATTTTT
>JAGVVM010006933.1:0-19173 GCA_019149425.1 Psidium friedrichsthalianum
CCCAAAAGGCCTGCAATAGCAAGCTGAAAACACCAAGAGCGAATGTAAGCAGTTTAAAGGCTAACATAGCATGTGAAAAGTGAATTCAAGAGAGACTCTTCCCATTTTTTTTGTTTTTTTAAACAACTCACAAGACAACATAGCATAAGATGATGGTCTCATCAGTTCTACACATTAGAAATTCAACCCGGAAAGATCGAAGTTGAGGTGTTAGATTCTCATAGGACCATTCATAAAATTACAGCAAAGGAAACAGTGGAAGTTCCCTTAAGCCTTCCGAATCAACACTTCTCTCCTGTACCGAGTGCACCAGCATTTTTTTTTTACTAATCATCAAAAAGTACCAGGTTCCAATCGTAGGGGATGAAGGGTTTAGAGACGGAAGATCATTCATCTTTGAGGAAAGACTCTGGCCTACGATTGTTAGCTGAAGTCCTCTAAAGCCTTGTGAGAGCAAGCAAGGGCTCTGACCACATCACACGCTTTAAGACCTTCTCACATGAAGTCCTCCTCCGTTCCCGTAAAGACTTGCTTGCAGAGGCAATTGCTTGTTAGACGTCATATTTCACAAACATCAGAGCCCTTGTAGCCCGTAGTTCTGCCTGCCTCTCTTTTTCAAGCCTTTCCCATTCCTTCGTCGTTTCTGAAAAAAAATATTGTTCTTCCTGATCTAGGCTATCCAAAGAAGACAAGGAAATTTGGTACAGATTCATAAACACGTAAAACTAAAACAGGAAGTTACTGTAACAGTAAATCCACCTGCACCACTTTCAATCCAACCTTCACATCCAAAATAAATCAACTTGAGAAACCCTTTAAAATAGCATGCCAATCTGGCTATGACGAACTACAGAAAGTTCCATACCAGCTCTCAACATTATCTGAAGTAGAGAAGGTCTACACGACAGATACCGATGATGCAGCAATAGAGCAGAATGCCCATTTGAATAACGAACAGTCCAAAAACAGAAATGACAGCATATAGGAAGTTGTAGGCTTAAGTAAAAAGCAAAAGCACTTTTGTCGCTTTTACACAAAATTAAATAAAATACACGGAGAGTTCAACAAATTATGAGCGATATAAGATCTGTGTGTCGAAATTCTACATGGTGGACGAGTTGTGGGTATTTCACGTAAGAAAGTTCAAAAGTGCTTCTATTGCAAAATTAAGATTAAGCAAAAAGTAGAAGTGAGAGTCTATCCAAACACACCCTAATGAAACAAGCATTGCAAAAAGAACAGCTTTTGAGGGTACAAGTGTTTCTGGAAAATTCCCAGCTTATCCCACATTTCCTCGTCATCCAGAAGGAAAAATATATATAATTATCAAAACCTGAAAGGTTCTCTACTCTACCCATACACCATGTTCCAACTCATGTAAGGTCCAAAACACAGACTGCCGTAGTTTATGCTCTACCCAACGTGGGTGTGCTCCTAAAAGAGAGATTTCCAAGCAGTCCACGAGGAGAACCAATACCGAAGCCTCCTCCCGCCACAGTTTCCTAAAATGCAAGTATGCTATACTTTAAGAGCATAAAAACCTAAAATGTAGCTCAATTCAACCCAAAGAAATGTGCTTTCTTCAAGGCTCAAAATTAAGTCTCTATGAAACTGATCAATCTGGATTTATTTACAGCTGCACATCAGCTTTGAGGGACAGGTGTTACATCCAAATACAATGATGACTGAAATAAAAATAGCAGTGTAGGAAACAGAAGAAAAGGTCTATATTCAAACACAATAAGGATTTACTTATCTCTTAGATGTTGCTTTCTTTCCGCTCGTTCAGCTGCATTGACTGCCTCACGCTCAGCTGCAATCATAGCCGACTATCAAATAAGCAATCTAAGCCAAAAAATTTTATATCTATGGCTGACAAGACATTAAGGGTCAAACCAATAAAAAGGAAAATTCATACCATATAAATAGAGTACTCTAGGGAAAGGAGTGATTAAGCCTATACATCGGCAACAGAGATTTGACCAATCTAGATATAGTACTGAACAGATACTCCCAGAAATCAAAAGTAAGTGACACATAAATTACCTTTTAAGTCAGGTTTCCTTCCACTTTTGTCGATTCAGTCTATTGACAACATCATTAAGCCGTTTCTCAACTCTCACGGTGCGAACCTGGACAGATTGTTAAGAAGAAACAATCTGTTAGAATCAAATATGAACCCAGTTCAAGGGGAAAAAACAAAATAGCAAGTTCAACGAATAATAAAAAACCAGAAGTATGCACAAATACATGGGTACAGCAAAAATAAAAAGAAGGAAAAAGACTTGCCATTTTTGAATTGTGGAAACCAACTTGACCAACATCCATGGATGCCGTTTTCTTCAGATTTGCCCAAGGAGTATAAAACAACATCAACATTGTTTACCTTGTTGCCTATGGATACAATTGACACGGGAACAGGAAGAAATATTATGCACCATCAGAACAGTTCAAGACGTTTAACAGACATGCAAAATGCACCAACTCCAAGTAGGCCATAAAACTCGGATAAACAGTCTGTCCTTTAGTCTCTGATAGCTAAATGGCCAAAAAATGCTTTAAAAATAATACAGAAAAGATAGTGTGTTGGTACAGTAACAAAAAGTGCAGGACATTTGCCTTGGATGGAATTTGCTTGACAAGCTGAGCACAGTCCTCCAGCACACCTTCACTAATATCATCAATTGTCTGACCTTTGTGCATTCTCAAATACACGTGAGCAGAGGACATTTTATCAACGTGGAACCTGCAAAAGACAAAACTCATATGAAGAAAGTTTCACTTGGTGTTACATTGATAAGCAAAGAAAGAAACAGTTAGCTTCCTCTAAAATCATAGCAATCACTAGCCCAATCCACCCTATAAAAAGTCAATAAATTTTCAAAAGAATCTCAGTGTTACACAAGACAAAAAAAGAAGCAGTGCAGAGATCTCACTTCAGAATGAGTCATAGCCAGCCGGTCATGAAAGACTGGACATGTAAGCATTTCCTTGAAAGTCATAGATTCAGCTAAAAGTACAACAAATGTGAACAAGCAGCCTTTTATTAACATGCTTAGATGCTAGCAAAAGAAAGGGAAAAGGGAAGACTACTTGATAGAGTAGATCAGCATAATTCTCACTACATATAAAGAGGAAATAGTTTCTAAGGAAAGCAACAATCTTCGTGTCATTCAAATAGTTTGGCAAACAAAAAGGCAACACCTCTCCATCTTCTGATGCATAAAGGAGGAAATTGAAGAAAAGACGCAATTTTTAATTCCTCAGCAGCGTCACTGTTGACTACTTTCTCAGTAATCAAAAGATGCAGTGAACAATAGAACACAATAGCAAGCACACAAGCAGCCTTAACTTGAAATAAACAGTGACATGCTTTGGAATTGAATAACATAGAGCTACCATTCAAAGGCAATATAAGAGTGACAATACGGAATGCAAAAACAAGTTAATCCTAAGCATATCGCCATATTCATATGCAAAAGGAAAACGTATTATTATCTGCTTTTCCAAATTGACCAAGATTCCACTCCATTTCTTACCTTTCTTCTAAGTATCATGCTTTCGGCCTATCTCTGTAATCTAATTCAATCCATTATCTAGGCAACAAAGAGAGAGTCCGCCGATCGTGACAATTGCAGAATTACAATGTTGATACCAACGGGAACATGACCACCGATCCAAACCCCCTTCAAAAAAATTTCCATATTTCGACGCGTTACGCGTAGTTCCACGAAATTTCAGAGGCCGATCCAAATTCGAGGGCCCTGATTGCTAATGGACAATCGAAAGAACCAAAGACGAAACCAAGACAGGGAAGAGAGAATCCAGTACCAAATGTCTTCGGGGAAGCCGTACTTGATCAGCTCCTCGTTTTCGTACTTGTCGAGGCCCATGAAGATGGTGTAGTCGCCTGCCTCCGGACGGACCTTGAAGTAGAACACCATCGTCGCTTCGGGGTCCGAAAACGATGAAGAATTGGCCCGATCTCTAGGGTTTTTCAGCAGGAGGAGAGCCAGAGAGAGAGAAAGAGAAAGAGAGAGCAGGGAGTCTCTGGGAATCTGACCACTCCCTCTTCTCTGTCTTCGCTGCGAGCTTGCTCTTCCTTTTCGAGAAATTGCAATTTCGCCCCTGTTCTCGGCTTTATTTGGCAAATTGGTCCTCTGTCTGACCTTCTTCATTTTTCTCGATTGCATCCTCCAACTTTTCTTTTGGAAAAATCAAGTAGGGCCCATTCGATAACTCAATCAAGCGTTGAATATGATTCAAACAGAAATAATTGTTGGTAAATAGGATCTTGCAATCATTTGATAAAGTTTTTCGTATATGGTTGGTAAAATATTAATAATATTAAGCTATCAATTTTAAATTATCCAATTTTTCAATTGTATTTAACACTTAAAATTACCGACACTTAATATTAGTATTTAAATTGTTAGAACTGCAATTTCAATTTTATCAAGCCGGCCATTACTTATGTGATAGTGCAATTTAGAGGCGCACATGACAACACTTTCGGAGAAAAATTTTTGCTTCAAAAGGTCTATTCCAGAAGTCCGAATCAGAAGTCCATTTAGTTACGCAATTTCGTTTTTCTACTTCAGATTATTGTTTGCTCATATGGCAACTCCATGACATAGAATGCACATTTTGACAATTGGCCCATTCTCTATCCTTTTCACTTAACTTTTTTCAATCTTGGGAAAAATCCTATTGTTCCGTTTTCATACAATGGAAAAAATGCTCAGCGTTTATAAAATACTAAAAAAAATTAGTAAGTGTAAATTAAATTTTAAAGTAAATTTTATATTTAGTATATAGTAGTAAGTCACCAACTTTTGAATGCGTAGCTTACCATCATTTTAAATTTACCAAAACTTAAATGAAATTGCCGATCTTAATTTTTGGGTCATATATAATTTTTTCTCCAATTAAGTCATCAACTGGTTTAGGTTACATATTCTTATTCAAAGAAAAATTAAGAGTTAATACCATGAAAAACCCCAAATTAGTACACGTGTGACAAACTTACCCTAAGCTAATTTTTTTTACCACAAAAAACTTCAAATTAGTTCATCTGTGAGAAATTTACTCCAAATTAATACACATAAGACAAATTTACCTCATTAATTTTTGTTAAATTTTACCGTCAAATTACTAAGTTAGATAAAACGTGACAATTAATGGGTTTATCAATTTGGAATTTTTACCGTCCTTTTTGTCACAAGTGCAGCAATTTAGAGTTTTTCGTGATATTAACTCAATTTTACGGAAATAACAAAGGGTAAATTTGTCACATGTGTACCAATTTATGGTAAATTTATCACATGTATATTAATTTAGGATTTTTTTGTAGTCAAAAAATTATTGAGGGTAAATTTGTTATAAGTGTATTAGTTTGGAATTTTTCATGATCAAAAAATTAGTTTATAATAAATTTATCACAAGTATACCAATTTAAAATTTTTCGTGGCATTAACCCAAAAATAAAAATAAGAGATCAATCAAAGAAAGAGTTGCTGACATAAAGCTAGTTGACAACTTCCATTGGAGAAAAAGTTGATAAGTAATTTCATATAAAAGTTGGTAATTGAAATCAAAGTTGTTAAGTTATTAAAAGGTTGAAAATTTGAAAAAGACCTAATGAACATTACATGCGGCTTGAATAATAATTGAATATCTAAACCTGGTGGGTAACTTTATCGGACAAGGAATTTCTCGATTTTATTACCAATTTTTCTTTTTTCAGTCCCCTTTTTCACTCGATAGTATCAAAAATCAGTGGATGAAATTTACCAAAGCCTTTACAAATTATCAACGTGGAACATTTTTCTTTTAATTTCATTTTTCGTTACGAAGGAGCTTTGAAATCTTACATTGCCATTCTTGGGAAGTAATTCCTTCTTATAAAGGTGGAATATGATTCAGAACTGTTCTTCCAAGCATCTCAATTCTCAACTATAGAGAAGTCAAATCCTTCATGTTCTAGGAAAGCAGATCACAAATCAAACTACTCATTCTTCCTAGCTGAGCAAAACAAACACCCAGACAAACACCCACTTCCAAGAAAAGTCAAGCCAAACTATTCACTAAACATGCACAGGTCCTCGAATCCCATGTATTCATTGCGCTTGATCTTTACGATCATATTAGATAGTCCGACCCCACCTATCAAAAAAACAGCAGAAAAGCGAGCATCGCATCAATGTGTCGAATATCTCAGAACTACAGTGAGAGAGGATGAAAGAACGAATTGCCGAATGCTCACCTAGCAAGATGGCACTGACGAATATCGTGAAGGACAAGATGAAGATGATTATCGACGCCCTTCCGGTTATGGTTATCAGCTTCCTCACGATGTGTTGCCCGACAAAGGCGGCGGCAGTCGCCACGAGAATGAAGTACAAGGCTGCGGGATAGCATCAAACAGTATCTGAATTAGGATCAATGATAACCCCCACATACTGTCATATCTATGTTTGAGTTGATGAGTAGGTTGAGCATTTCGGCATTTGCTTCAACAGTGTCTGAATATAGTCTGCGGTTAGGGGGGGTACTAGAAGCGCGAACATACCGTAGGGAACCGGGAAACGTTTCAGCAGGTAGTACTCGACCACGGACATGGACGAGAGTAAGTCATCCCGAATGTGGCAGTGGCGCTCGCGACCTGCACAACCATGCAAAGATTGGCTAACAATTCACAGTAGTTATGTTTCTCCTTCCGTCTTGAAATTTCAGCGTGCGTGGCAAGTAAAAACTGTTCCGATACTGAACGTCTAAACAGGGTTTCCTCATCGGATTTGTCATACTGACAAAACCAATCGAAGGTTGTGCTTTTCTCTACTGATGTTCCGCAAAATTCTTCAAGAAGTCGTCGAAAGAACTTGAAGGAAGCTCACGAAGTTCTTTAACGATCTCGGAGGTTCCAAAAGTTTTACCTCAGGAGGGATGCCAAGCTCCAGAAACAGAGGACCCATGACAAATCCTCCGCCGATTCCAGTAGTCCGCCAATCATTCCAGCCAAAATGCCACAGGCGCAATATGACAAAAGCTCGTGCACTTGCCATTTCTTGCCCTTTTCTCCCTTCGATGCGATCGCTCTCCATCCCTTGTACAAGCTGATCGCCTCATATGCGTACACACCAATTGAAACCGGCAGCTGCAAGTTCATGGAGTTTTAGTCTAAACCAGATCGAAAATGTCGGCTCCAAATTAGCATCCAATTTGGAGTAAGAAAGAGGAGGCGTTTTTCCATTATTAACTTTCGGCTTTTGCATTACAAGCACTTTGATTTCAGATGCCACCAGACTTTGCAGCACATTTACATCATGAACTGCTATTGCGGGCACATTTTTTAAGTGGGTCGAACATATCTGATTAGTGATCCGAGAGTCAGAGTACTTAACAAAAATCCTATAATTCATGTAATAAACTACCACTGTTTGTTCTTTTGCTTGAAGTGCAAGAACGCCGTAATTGAGAGCTAAAGGAAGTTCTTGTCTCTGTGAAAACAGAAATGACCAAATGTACCTGTAAAAAGTTCAAAACCCAGTATGCTGTCGAACAGGTTGCTGTTTGGTTCTGTCAAATTAGAATCAAGGTTTCAGCACTTGGCCCCACCATACACAAGAATGAACAGGTCTTCTGTGAAGTTCGTATACTTGCCAAGAGAAGTATGATGAACACAAGATTTACCATGGAAATTTGCAGAATGAGATACGCGACCCAAACAAAAGTAAGAAGTGCAACCTCCTTCCAGTGAACGTTCTCGAGTATCGAGACCTACCAAAGTCACCGGAAAAACAAGAAAGATCGAAGTTCAAGTAATTGACATACTACAGGTACTGATTTCAAAGAGCCAAGGCTTGCAAAACCTGTGTCTTCTTGGTGTGGAGTTTAGAGCTGCTGCTCGCCGCTTGGGGAAGAAGCCTTTGTTCCAGTTGGGCATCGATATCACCATCAGCTGAATCAAATTAAAAGGAAAACTCAAGAGATGATCGGTGACCATCGTCATCTTAGGGAGTTGAACATAATAAAAGGGAATGAATTAGTGAACTCACCGCTCGACTCCAAATGTTTAGCTGCCTCCTAGAAAATGAGCATAAAGTTCGGAAATAGTGAGGCCATTGTTAATATATGAAGCAATTCTCTGCAAAATCTCCTAATACATTATCGCAGCGCTAGCAATTTTGATTCCAGGAAAGACTTTAATGCCGTTCGAAGCTTTCTATAATTCGAGTTTGCACAAGGATCTACCTTTTTCAAACGGTTTCCCTCCTCCAGGTTTCTAAGGCTTTGAAGAATGCTTTGGTTGAGGTACCTGGGGACAAATCCAGGGCATCTTTTGGATCGAACGTGGAAGAACAGATCGAACAAAAAGAACGCCATGTAATGTGAATCATTACCCAGCGATAAGAGAATGACCAAGATCGTAACCATCCAGTCGGCGAATATCAGGTTGAATATGACGCCTATGCTAATGCCGAGCATAAGCACTGGCTGGATGAGCAACACTAGATCGTAGTCGATTAAGGGAATATCAAGAGTAGGATGCCTCAGCTTGAGGTTGTACCCGACTGTCGAGATCGCCGCACCCATGATCATGCCTGACAGTATCAACAATGCCGAATAGAAGTTTAAATTCACATTAACACCGCTCGTGTATCAATCAAAGACCAATCCAAAGCCAAGTTCGAGCTGAGGAAGTAAACCGTTAAGATGAAAACGCCAAGTCTAGAACCCATAAAAGTTTATCAAGTTTGAATTTTTCGACTCGATATGAAGACAGACGTGGACTTGGAATTCAATTTTTGTTTCCTTCACCGTCTTTTGCCCGAAGGCCTGCCTTGGTTTCTGACTCTCGTCCTGATTTTGTCCAAGTATATTAGCATAATCACTCAGTCCTGACTACTTACACTTTGATATGGCGGTTGCTGATTTAGGGTCGAACCCGATTACCAAGCTCAGCATGGGAACGAAGATGCCGCCGCCACCAACACCACCAACACTCCCAAATGCCGCTCCGAAGATTCCAATCACGGTACCGACGACAATCCGCCACCCAAAATTCATTTCCTGCAGCGGAAAGACTGCAAGTTACGCTACTTCCCTTAACACACAATTATTTGCCTGTGATGACGGAAATCAAACGGACGAGTCAATTTCGTGAGCAAAGTTTCCATGTGGTAACAGAAAGTTATGTTCATGCAGAGCACCGCTTCAAATCTCTGGTGAATGGTAACATTACCGGCCAAACATGCTGATAACTGGATCGATTCAGCTTCCATAGGTAATCCACTGCTCGGAGAAAGTAACCGCTCCCCTGTTTTTGCATCCCGCCAAGTCCTGGAGACTCGAAGCGGAGGCTTCCGTCGGCCGAAACAAACATTATGGCCACTAGAACGAGGGACAGCACCATCAACACCCATCGAAAAGATTCGAACCGGGTGCGAAACTCAGGCATTGCAGTTTCTTTATCCGCTGAAGGGGCCAAACGCCGATGGCGAGGCAGAGAACAAGATCGCCGGAAAGCGAAGGGGGGACCGCCGGAGAAACTGTGACCGGGCGATAGCGATGTACTGGCGAAAAGGCAGGCCGACATATCATGGAAAGACGGTCCTATAAATGTGGAAACGGGGAAGGGGAATCACTCTTCTTCCCGAAGTGGGTGTCCCACTCTCACATGGCACATCCTAATGTCGGAACAGGACTGTGCTAAGAATGCTTTCGGTATTCCAAGTTCCAACCACATGCTTCGTGACGCGTATCCTTAGGAGCCACAGGGCATTCATTGGAGCAGCGACTGAACTGAACCACCAAAAAGCCATCGATCTTTCATTCATGTGCATGAGGACAGACGCATGGTGCACGCTTTTTTGTCGTTGGGGGATCGATTCCCAAAGGGAGAAAAGCTAAAGCAAACCCCGCAAAAAGTGCAAAAAGGGTCTAATTCCCCAAAAACAAAACCCTAAACTTCATGTTCAGTTTCAACTTTACCCCCAAACTTTTTTTTTTATCTCAAGAAAAACCTCCGACGTTTATTTAAGTCCCAAATCTGCCCTACCGTTAACATGCTTTCCAAGTAGCCGTTTAAGCGCCAACGTCACACATCAAAAATGAAAAACTGAGGGAGAAAAAAAAAACTCTTCATCGGGTTACTGTTCATTGTGTTCAGCTTCGTGTCTCCTTGGCGTCTCGCTCCTGTCGAGCTCTAAGCTCGCGGCCGCCATGGCCGCTCGACCTTCAGGCTGGCACGGCGACAATGGCCGCTGAAGTTTTGAGCCACGAGGCCCACGGCGGCCATGGCCGCTGGAGCTTCGGGTGCGACGGCCTCGACGCCATGACCCCCGCAGGCTTCAAATTAATTTTTTGAAAGAGGACTGAACAAGCGCAAAGCACATCAAGCTCTTTTGACGATAAAGCAGGGCCAAACAGAGCAACCTCCGGCGCTCCGCAGTTCGTGATGGCGCCGGAGCTTGAACAACTGCAGGTGACCACCGGAGGCATTGCAAGTAGAGAACTAGTGAGAAGTCAAGGTCGATTCTTTTGCAGCCAAAAATCAAAACAAGTTGAAGAAATCACTTGTCCGTGAGATTTGTTGAGGTACTGCAAAACGAGATGGGGATGAGCACGGGGAGAGATGGGACGGGCGACGACTAGGAGAGGAGCCTTGAGGTTATTGTAGATAAACCAAAAATTTATTCGAAGCTCGCGGTGGTCATGGCGCCGAGGCCGTCGCACCCGAAGCTGTAGCGGCCGTGGCCGCCACGAGCTTCGTGGCTCAAAACTTCAGCGGCCATTGCCGCCGTGCCAGCCTGAAGCTCGAGCGGCCATGGCTGCAAAGTTTTGCTTGACCGAGACTGCTGCGTTGTGAGGGCAACAGCTGGCACAGGAGTGAGACGCCAAGGAGGCGATGAAGAGTTTCATTTTTCTTTTCTCTCTCAGTTTTTTCTTTTTTGATGTGTGACGTTGGCGCTTAAACGGCTGCGTGGACAGCAGGTTAACGGCAGGCAGGTCTGGGATTTGAATAAAAGTTTGAGGTTTTTCTTGAGACAAAAAAAAAATTGGGATAGAATTGAGATTGCACCTAAAATTTAGAGTTTTTCATGAAATTAGGCCCAAAAGTGAACCAGGAGTCACATTCATCGTCAAGATTCTGAAAAGAGTAAGCGTTAAGTTGCTGCTTATTAGTCATGACTGGGGAAGCAAGACTTTCATGCACAGACAAGTGAAAATCAAGATGCGGGGCAAAATGGCAGGAACCCTCCCGCAAGGCTGTTTTGGATTCTATTTTAATTTGGGGTTCGTCAGTTCGAGTTCCGAACAAGGACGTGTTTGGCTTGATGTCGGATTTTGCTTCGGCGCGCTCTCAGCTTTGTAGCTGATTTTGTATTACTACCGTTTCGCCGCATTGAGCATTCTGTTTTCTTTCCATTCATTGAAGGCTGGATGAAGCTCCAGGCTCATTGCTTCCTTCTTCTTCTCCTTTTGCTTAATAACTTAAGAATAGTGTCTCGACTAATTATGACGTGAAAGGAACCGTTGGCGAATGGGGATAGGGTCTTCCATGCTTTTCATCAAATTCAGATAAAGCGAGCGGCTCGCCAGCATAGCACAGTCAAACAACTTACATAAATTTCAGGCCAAGCAAGAATCCTCATTTTTCCGTACCAAACGTATGATCGGGAGAACAGGAAAATGAATGCGAGCTGCTGCTTTCTTTTTGGACATAACCAAACTCGAAAGTGAAGGTATTTCTGGAGATCAAACGCAACCTTGACATGCATTAATCATTTCAAGTTGTTTTTTTCATTGACTCTCCGATGCATAGAGAATTTGCTTACAACAGATGACAAAAGTGGTATGAATCAAATCGATGTGTCGCAATAAGTTCGAGTAGATTAAGTTAAACGGCTCAAATGTCACCATCTGCAAAGCCCAGAGTTCGCATCAAGCAAAAGGCACATTTAAGTTCCGCGCAGAATGCTCTGCGCCCAGTGCACAGACCAGGGATGAGAAATGCTGGCAAAACGAATCAGACACTACGAGTCATACTTGCAAAGGTTTATCGAATCCCATGTATTCATGCCGTTGAATCTTTCCTATCATGTCGAGAACACCAACTCCACCTGACAAAACGAAATTACAATAAAATTCCAAGGAAGGTCTCAACAAAGAAATTCGAAAACAACAAGATATAAATGGTGATTTGAGTAGATTTTGAGACTCAGGAAGAGCATAGAGTACGAACCATGCCCTAAAGAAGTAAAGTGCTCACCTAGCGAGATGGCGCTGACGAAATTGTCATGGCTAAGATGAAGATGATAAGGGAAGCCCTTCCAAGTACAAAAATAAGCTTTCGCACAATATGTTGTCCTACCAGAGCAGCAAATGTGGCGACCATAACAAAATAGAGTGCTGCATGACAAATGGTAAAAATTATGAGTTGTCATAAGACTATGCACACAATCTTTTCTGCCTTTCCTTAGATATTTGCAAATTATTTTGGGAAGGGTTTACATAACGTTGACTATTGAGACATTTCAGCAGGTTATAAAGATCCTATCTAAATTCCATGGTGTAGGAACTTACCGTAAGGCACAGGAAAACGTTTAAGAAGATAGTATTCCACAACAGACATGCGAGGGAAAAGTCATTGCAAAGGTCGCTGTGGCACTGGAGACCTGCAGAAAAGTAACAGAAGCAAAAGGCATGAGAATTGAAATACTTTGTAAGCTTATATTATGGTACTATCGTCCTCTGTTCTTACTAAAAATCGGGTTACCCTTGCCCCCAAAGCAAACACAAAAAGGAAATTTGATGCATATTTCAAGCATCTTTCAGTTTGCAGCATCCCAGATAGCACTCAATCAAGAAATGCTTGCATCTGGCTTGTTGTAAAGACTGTAAGAGTTTAGTATATAGCAGTGCTCCAAGGTACCTCTAGACAGAAACATGATGCTAGTCTGTATTAAAGCTTCTTTATCAATTTTTAATTCAGCCTGCATGCTACTTAAAACAATTTCCCGCATGAATTTTGGCAGGGCAATGTAAGTTACACTTTTGCTTGCCATTCTAGACCAGCAATATCAGAACGGTGGTTAAGACTTGAGAAAAGTACGTTAGAATCTGAGTAGTATCATCTATTATCAAGCTAGGAAAAAAAGAGAGGTTAATGAACAAACAGTGACATGCGCTGGAATATTACTTTAGGTATAACTGGATCAAGCTAGGAAAAAAGAGAGTTAGTGAACAAACAGTGACATGTGTTGGAATATTACATTAGTTATAACTTGATCCACACAACAATGATGACGACAACAAGGAGAGAGAGACTCACCTCAGAGGAACTCCCAGTTCCAAAATAGTGGCCCATTTATAAATCCTCCACCTAGTCCAAGTAGTCCTCCTACTACTCCAGCCAGGACACCACAGGCACAATAAAGGGCAATTGGTGCACCTTCAAATTAGTGCCATGATCTCCTTTGGAAGCGATTACTCTCCTTCCCTTGTATAAGACTAACCGCCTCGTAAAGGGACCTCCAACAGAAACTGGAATCTGCATAGTTGGGTAATGCTTCAAAACTAGTTTGACTTAAAAAAAACCAGTTATCTCCAGACCAACTCAGATGCCAAGTCATGGCCAACTGTGATCATGACTTATATCTACCTATATCCATTGAAGTCATTTATAAAACATCAAAATTAGGAGAAATAACTTGTCTATAACAAACCTGTAACAAGTTAAATACCCAGTAAGCAACAGAACAAGTATTGCATGACTCTGCCACCAAAAAAGTCAATAATTGATATTTGTTAGCCCCCATATCAATGCAGACAGCGAAATTTCAAGTTCAAAAGTTTCTTCTAGTTAATTAAAGCAAGAAGAAAACCTTGGCAATCTGCAGGACAAGAAAAGCAGCCCAAACGAAACAAAGTCCAAGTTCCTTCCAGCAAACGTTCTCAAGGGACCGTGACCTGCATCAGTACACCAGATTAGATACTTAAAAGAGCTATTGTGCTGCTTATAAGGTCAGCAAAGTCACCTCCGTCTTTTTATGCTTTGATCTGGTCCATTGCCTGGACCACCAGGAGAGGCTTGTATTCCACTTCTGTGCTACCATTTCCTGAAGAATATGAAATGCAATACGCAACATGAGAGATATAGATCCCGCAGAGAAGAATGTAAATCAAGCAATCTAAAGAAATGCTCAAACTCACCAACAGAATCGAAATTCCTCGAAGATTCCTGTTGTCAAAAGCAAAATACAGTTACTACCGTTAGCATGGAGTTTGGCAGCATTAAAATTCCTATCTAACTCACAACTGCAAATTAATGTGAAGATTCATTTAGTGCAGGAAACCTCGAAACAATTTCTCAATCCTACTACAGGAATAGTCTTGCTCATAAAAAACTGTTTCACCTCCACTGCTATTTGCACATTAAGAATGATCATCTTTCAGCACAGCCAGGTTTTATCTTGGGTCGGACATGTAGATCTTTGCATAAAAAAATGCACGCTAGAAAACCAAATACCTTTTTCATTAAGGTTTCCTTTTTCCACGTCTCAACTCCTTTTAAGAATGCCTTAGTGAAGTGCCTGTAAGCACAAATTATTAACAATGTTACTTCTTTATGGAAGAGCTAAGTTCTAAAGCAAAATTTTGTCTTCAACAATACTTTACCAAGAAGAGAATTATTAATAGAACTGTGACCATCCAGTCAGCAAATACCACATTGAAGGCAACTCCTAAACTGATTCCAAGCATGAGCATTGGTTGGATGAGCAGCGCTAGGTCATAGTCATTATAGGCATATCTATTGTAGGATGCCGAGTTTTGAGATTATAGTAAACAGTTGATGCTGCAGCACCCATGATCATGACCTGGCAAAAGGACAAGTAGCATGTCAGAGTCCTCCATTGCATGAAAATACAAGGCAAATTAAGCGATGGCCAGTTCTTTATGAAAGGCGCCAATTCAAGAAATCACACCAAAAAATTGCCTCCATAAATGAAAAATTTCTTTCATATACTTCAAATAACCAAATCCCAATTCTTGGCAGATCACATTTTATATTCAACACAATGATAATCAACTTAAGTACGAAATTTTATTTTATATCAGGACACAATAAATCGTTTAGCTAAACAAATGAAACATCAGCACCATATTCAAGTTAAACACAAAACTTCCATCTACAGTAAAATCTCATTGAGAGAGTAGGAGATTGACTCGTGTTTAAAATCTTAAGTAAGAATGCATAATACTCTTCTTTCTTACATTTTGAAATAGCAGTAGCTGACTTGGGATCAAGCCTATGATCAAAGTAAGCATGGGAACAAAGATACCACCACCACCCACACCACCTACACTCCCAAAGGCCGCTCCAAGGAAGCCAACAATGCTAACCGGCGACGATTTGCCAACCGAGTTCATGTTCTGCAGAGCACAATCCATCATTACAATTCGTTCTTAATCCACTATAAGAAGAGTAATGACACGACATATGGCTAGATTGATCAGCCAGATGAAGTGAAAGAGCCTGCATTTCAGCACTTTCATGCTCCACAAGGCCGACATTGTAACTCAGGTGACGAACGTTCTAAATAACACCTGCTTGGTGATTTACCAGTCGAAGATGCTGATCTCTATCCGTATGATGAGCGTCAGAAAGATACCATCACAACATACGTAAGTTCAAACAAGATTTACTTCAATAGTCACCAAAAGCAAGTGAAACAAGCAAAACGCGCTAAAACTGCGACAATGAGCTTAAAAAACCGAATTACCGGCCAAACATGCTGATAACCCGCTCCATCAGATTGCCACAAGAAATTCACTGCTCTGGAGAGGAAATCCGAAACAGTTTCGCCTGTTTCGTCGACCCCTGAAGGGTCGGGCTTCAACTTCAATCCCGTTCGGCGGAAGCAAGCAAAAGAGCAAACATGAGGTTGGCGAAGATCATGGGAACCGATCTCCGACCTCTCCATTGTGCTCCCCCAACCATAGCCATCTGAAATTCTCTCTCTCTCTCTCTCTCTCTCTCTCTCTCTCTCTCTCTCTCTCTCTCTCTCTCTGTGAATGAAGCTCAAGCTTTGTGACGAAAATCTCCAACCAAAGCAACCTCTCCGAAAGCGCTCTCCTCTAAACCAGCAGCTCCTTGGAGTGAGGGACGGCTTCTGGCACGCAACAACAACGCGAGGAAATTGTCGGCTTCCAAGACAAGACACGGAGACTAAGAGAGAGGGAGAGCCACACGAAAGTGGCGTCCGAGAACTTTCCGGCCTCCGAGAAAGCCGATGCGAGAGGACCACGACACGGAACGAAGACAAGAACGTGGGGATGATCGAGCGCGAGGTGGTCGTTGCCTCCCTCCGAGAACGCCGGATCGCTTTCGGGAAGAGAGAGAGAGAGAGGAAGTTGGTGAAGCGACACCGGGAGCGGAAGGTACGGACGGAGAGGACTTGAAAGTGCGAGAAGACGTTTAAGCTCAGATTTGTGGGTTGTGAGAGAATGAGCAGAGCCTCGTTTAACAGCTTCGCCCACCTCTCTCTCTCTCGAATTGAAAAATGCGCTTTCGCTCTTCGTCTCTTTCGTATTGGCAAAAGCGTAAATTGTCGATTTCTTCATTTTCTTTTTCCTTTTCCTTTTTTTGGGGGTAATTTCTTGTTTTAATTTTTCTTTTTTGGTCGGATTTCTTGTTTTAATTTCGCGAAATTTGTTTGCATAACCGTTACGGTTGCTGACTTGTTACCTCCCATCATTTTTGTCCCTAAAACAGTTACATTTTGGTTTCTCCCTCTGAACACCGTTGGCTTGCGTCCGATGAGGGCCATAAGATATTCCACAAGATAAATCTCAACGACCCTTCTCTAAAACTCGACACCACCAGTCGGCAAGACATGCATGATGCCCACACCTCCCTCTTTCCAAATGAAAAAAGTGACCACGGGAGCAATCTCTCGGTGATTTGGCTCATTTAGTTAAGTAGTTTTAAATGTTTTTTAAAACATGCACATGCTCGCGCTAACGTGTTAATGTAAGCTTAATCTAGTTGAATGATAAATATTCCGATATAAATTCACTTATGTATCCATTTATGACATGCTGGGCTTGTTTTTTTTTTTTTGTAGGAATAGGAGGCCCACTGTGTGAGGTATGCAAGTGCGAAACCTATACTCCATTCTGATGCGACTCCACCCCATCCCCCCCCTCCCCCCGACGCGGTGGGGGGATTTGAATCCTCCATCTCCCTCTTCCAAATGAAAAGAGTGGCCATTAAAGCAATCTGTCAGTGATTTGACCTCGCTTATTTAAATATTTTTAAATGTTTTTTTATGTTTAAAATCACATGTACAACATGTAACACAAGTAAAAGTATCTATATAACTTAAATTTTAAAACTCCGTCTGCTTCACGGAAAAATGCATGATTTGGAAAACATTTTGCAAAAGACAATAGATTGTATCGCTTGCAAATTGAAATAACAAAAAACCATATTTTCCCTGCCGACGAAAATATTACAATAATGAGGATGTTTTTTATTAACTAATTATTTTAAGTGATTCAAGCGGCCATGAAAATATTTTTTTAATTATTTGATTTTTCGCGAAATAAATGGAGCTTAAATTTTTGTGCCGTGAATTTATTTAATAACAGGACGTACTTAACAAACTTTTGTGTCAAGATGAATCTAAATTTGACACAGTGCAATTTCATATAGAATTAAAAAACAATTCGAGAACTAATTAATACATAAACAAGTATAGGGATGTAATTGATCAAGAAATGATGATAAATCGTAAATTAAACGACATATGCATGAAAAGTGTATAAATACTTGATGTCCATATTTATGTCCACATATGTAAGATATATTTGGGTTGTATAATTAATTTATACACGAACTAGTTGAATATTTTTCATCGAAATTCATTCTTCTATTTTTTTTTATTAAGATAAGACTCATTCTATGGTAATTTCGGACATAAGTCTACAAAGAACAAATATGCTTCAATGGATTTAATCAATGACGAAGTGGGATAACATAAAAGTTTATCAGAATCTAATCAATGACAAAGTGCGATGACATAAAAATACAATGTCGAAATTTAATGGATGGTGAAAATCTAAATTTTAAAACTAAGATATACACTGGAACTTAATCGATGACAAAATATCTGTAAAATGAGAGTAGGGTATAGGATTAAAAGACAACACTTCCGTTGCTATGATTGACGTTGATGTCCGATGACTATCATTCCCAAATAAACGTATCCATGTTTTTCGAAAGCTATTTTCTGAAGACAAAATATTTCTTTCAAATATGTTTCCCAGGACAAAAAAGTAATATGATATATATATATATAGTTGTTTTTTGTTCCAAATATGTTTCCAACCATTGATCTATTCCCAAGAGCATAAAAATTGACAAACGTTACCAAACATATTTTTGTTCTTTCTCTATTCCCCGAAACAAAACCACAAAAAAAAAAAAAGAAATGTAGAAAGAAGAAGCATAGCGTTACCAAAACAAGGCCATAAATCTCATTACTTGTCCATCTTAACTAAAAGCTGTTTTTTTTTTTTTTTTTGGGACAAATCAACCTTGTATCGTTAGATTCAAAACCAAAAATAGAAGGACTACAAATTAACTCATAAATCCGTTACTTGTTTTGCTTTCCTTCGAATGCCGGGGTCTATCTAGTTTAGCTGATCTTTTTCCTATAACAAAGCACTATTTTATATTGCCATCAGTCAATTACTTTGTGATACTTTTCCGACATGGTTCGGGGTAATTAGTTAGATAAAACAAAGAGAACACAATACAATGTTTTTTGGTCGGTGAGTGGTGGATCTTTGGACACCAAAGACTCGGGTCAATTTTTGGATCTAAGATTTCAGGATTTGAATTTTTTTTAACGATAACAATTAATTTCGGGTATGCTCACCTTTTTTTTTCAGCTGGATTTTTATGACGTGAAATTAACTGGGACGGACGGCACCAAATTCTAAATTTTTGCCATGCGAACATTAAATTTCGACATGTACGTGCCCATGCTCGAAATTTTTGCTTATAAAATTTCTATCTCCAACAAACGATGCCACTTGAAGAATTCTCAGGTCAACAATGACAGCGAGTTTGCACATTCAAGATGGAAAAAAGCCCCTTGG
>JAGVVM010006934.1:0-12935 GCA_019149425.1 Psidium friedrichsthalianum
CGACGGCCCAGGATGCACATCGCGGCCAGACGACGCTATGGTCTAACGCCAAACCTGAAACCTGCGGAAGCGTGCCTTCTATCTATACACACATACACACGAAAATGGGGTAGTACACAAAAGGAATGATACACATACAAAACACCATATCACATATATAAACCAGCGTTAGGTACAGACCCCAAAAGGAAAATACACACTATGATCAAAAGCCCTACGCTCGGACTACCTAGACTCGACGTCTGATGCGGTCACTCCTACGGCTCCTCCTCTGGGTCGTAGTCTGCCCACGGGTCGTCCTCCTCCTCTGAGTCTGACTCCATATCCACGCCCTCCTCGTGGCCATCAACCTCCATGCGACCTGGGATGGCAGCTCTGCCAACGGGTCTGGGTCCACCACCTCTCCCCCATAAGCAGCAGAGTGGAGAAGTCCAGGGTCCTCCTCCATAGGTACAGGGGCGTCGCGGTGAGGTCCCTCAAAACCGAACATGCCCTCTCTCATCTAGCTTCGAACCTATGGGGTACAAAATGTGGGTCACCCTGATCTACCCAATGGTGGTCAGTCGTCGCTCCCAGAGGACAGCGTCCTCATCCACGTGCTGGGTAATCTCGGTCTCAATCTGCATGGGCAGTCCAAAAGTACAGGGGCTTGGCCATTACTGGCGTCCTGGATTTGAAAATATGGCAACCACCGCCAGTGAGTCGGGGACTCAGCAAGCTCACCACTAATCCTAGCGTAGGATAGGGTATACAAGTGGGGTCGGTCCTATCCAATGGACTAAGGTTTCTGGTCAGCTAATTCGGGCATACTCTCTATCTCGATAACGGTACTACACCCCAAAGCAGGAATAGCCAGACTGCGCAGGTATATACATCATGCATATAAAATATGAACGGGCAATCAACAGTCAATGACAGTACACAATGTGTTAAAACAGATGCATGATTCAATTTGTCACAAGTGATCCCAATGGATCCAGTCCACTTATCCCTCCAATTCCCATCAGGGCCCATCCAACAGTGCCACTCGGCAATACCTCAACCGCGTTTGTTACGCCTTACGTTGGTCACCCTTTATCTCTCCATTTCCCCGCGTAACAACGCCTCAGGGGCTCATCCAACATGTCACACCTCTAGGTGACTCATGCCATGCTCGCAGTACATGATGCGCAGACAGTTTCACAATGCGTCGATCACAGAGCAGGCATATGTATAGATCTCACAAGCAACGAAGCATACCATCATGACGACTTGACGATCAGTCAACAACCCATACTCATCGGGTTATATCACAAGTAGACCTAGTACCCTGCGCAAAGTTTCACGGTCCACTGGGTTCAATTTGGGTACCTCACGTAATTATGGCCTTACTGCTCTCACTTTTAGAACTGGCCCATCAGATAAGTTAAGTCCATCAAGGTATAAAGCCCATTAAGGTAGGGCAGACCCATTCAGATATGTTAGGCCCATTAAGGTAGGTCAGGCCCAATAAGCCAGGTTGGGCCTATTTAATTAAATTGGGCTCATTGGGTCTCATGCCCATTAACTATTTATAAGCCCATAATTTGATTATAAGTAATTAAATAATTCAAGGCCCATTATTATTAAAATTTTCGTGTAGGGCCCAAGCCCATATATTAGAGTAAGCTTATAAGGCCCATTATTGCCTATTTGGGCCCAATTCAAGTTCCTAGGCCTATGTACACTATTGGGTCCTAAGATTTTAGGTTCAAGGCCATTATTAGGGCCCATTTGATTTGAATTTTCGTCCACAAGAGGCCCACCATTAACATTTAAGCCCATAAGTTCTATTTTGGATCGATTGGGCCCAAATTAGTCCCATAAGCCCATTTACTAGCCTTGGCCCATTATACCACACGCCTAAGCCATCATTGGCAGCCCACCTTTGACATTTCACAGCCCAACTTCACTTCCTCATCTCACCACACGCTCGGCCCAACCCAGTTACACAATTAACCTAAGGCCCATTAAGCCTAATCACTCATAATACACCATAATTACCATTACTAGCCATTAACACATCAAACCACACACATATACAACTAGCCTAGGCCACGATTAGGGGTAGAGCTTACCTAGATGGGCTGATGTGGCGGCGACGACGGAGAAGACACCGGGCGGTCGTTGGAGGCTCATGGCCGACGGGAAAGAGAGTGGCGGTTCGGGGCTGGTCCGGCGGTTCCAAGAGACTTCCAGGGCCTAGAAATGGTAGCTTCGGATGTTAGTGTAGTCGAGGGGGCGGCCGGAGCAACCTAGAGCAACCCGTGCTCTTACGGTGCAAACGACGGCGACGACGGACGAGGGAAGGAGCGGGCTGATGGGGTCCCAACCGAGATGATCCAGCCTTGAAAAATGAAGGGAAAGGAAGTCTAGGGAGCTTACCAAGGTGAGGGGGCGGTCGGTGATGGTGGACGGCGGCTGGACGGTGGCAACGATGGGCGGAGCTCGCGGGCGGCTAGAGGAGAGTCCGAGAGAGAGAGACGGTGAGGCGGGTTCGGGCTTCATCCAAGGGCCAAATGGCCACGAAAACAAGAAGAAGAAGAACAAGAGAGGCTCACCTAGACGACGGCTCGGAGGATGATGGCCGACGGCAACGGCGGAATCGGGCGGCGGACGGTGGGCTTCACGGACAGACGGTTGGCCGAAGAAGGAGAAGAAAATGAAGAAGAGAGGGAGAGATGGAGGAGTGGTCGGCCGAATGGTGAGGGAGGAGAGAGAGTGAGGGATTATAACCAAATAAAAATAAGGGAAAAACAAGGTTATAGTGGGTTAGGTTTATGACATGATGTGAACTTGGACAAGACTTGATTGATGATTGATTTGCCTTGGAATTGAACCATGACATTCGATTGATGTGACAACTGATTTGACTTGCCTCGATTTGCTTGCCAAATGCACCGATCGGGTCCCGAGCGTGAACGAATTTCGGACTGGGTTTGGTTTCATTCTATCGTATCCACTCTTAAAAATCCTAATTGATCTCATTCTAAGGACTGAGCATTTACCGGGGGCATTTCGGTAATTTTCCATTCACGTCTTGCTTCTTGACGTGCACCGGCTGTCTGCCCTTCGGGCGACGTTTCTGAAACTGAATCCATTTCTTCATCGTGTTTATCTTACTGATTCGATTGTCCATGTCGGATTTCATTTCGTGGTCAATTTCATTAAATACCGACTCAGTCTCAGTCTCAGACCAACGGGCGGCTGATTGGGAAACTTCCCCAGATAGCCTTTCCCCTTCGGTTGGTCATCTCAGGGTAGCTAATCCTGAGTGAGCGTCGATCAGAGTGTAATAATGAAGTGTTTCCATTCATTTAGAAATTCCGATAAATGGGTCGAATTTTCAGACTGTCACAGGGGTGGTCGGCCGAAGAAGATGAGGGAGGAGAGAGAGAGATTATAATGTTTATAATGGTTAAATTTCAAAAATTGGTATAGTGGGATTAGGTAATGGGGTTTCCATGACATGAGATGTGTACTTTGATGGATTGATGGGATTGCCTTGGGAATTGTATGGTTGGAAATTTGATTGATTGATTAGACACTGGTTTGATGTGACATTGTCTCGGGATGCGTGCCAAATGCACCGATCGGGTCCCGAGCGCGAACGAATTTCGGACTGGAATTGGCACCGTTCTAATGTGTTCACTCTAAAATAATTCTATTTAATCTAATTCTAAGGACTGAGAATTTACCGGGGGAATTTCGGTAATTTTCTACTCACGTCTTGCTTCGCGACGTACACGACTGTTTGCCCTTCAGGCGACGTTTCTACAACCAAATCCATTTCTCCATTGTAACCATCTTAGAAATTTGATTGTCCAAGGTCGGAATTCATTTTGTGGCCAAATTCATTAAATTACGACTCTGTCAAAATCTCAGACCAACGGACGGCTGTTTAGGAAAATTTCATAGGTAGCCTTTCCCTTCGGTTAGTCGTCCCAGGGTAGCTAATCCTGAGTGAGTATCGATTAGAGCGTACTAATGAAATATATCCATTTATCCTGAAATCTCGATAATTTGGTCGAATTTTTAGACTGTCACAATTGAGCATTGAGCATCGAGCATTGAAGCATGGCATGCTCTAATTATCATTCATGATGTGTGGATTCGCCTCGTATACGTATGCCTGTTAAATGATTTGAGTGGAGGCATATTAGGCTCTATCTGTAATACTGTTGGAACCGTCAGTCCGAGAGCACCGATTTGCTCTAGAACTATATGTTAGGGTCGAACCAATGAGCGTACCGCACCCTACGCTAGACTTAGGGGTGAGCTTATTGAGTCCTTGACTCACTGGTATTGTTTGCCAACATTTTCACACCCCCGCTCGTAGAGATGAACACTCCATTGATTCGTTTTGAACTCCCCGTGGAGGTGGAGTGTGAGGTGACACATTTTGGTGAGGTCTCTGTCGCGACCCGAAAAAAATTTATTTTTAGGTTCGATCGAGTGAACGGATTATTAGGTTAATTAAATTAACTAACCTAATACGGACCCTCCCAAGCCCTACTGACTCACAACTTTGGTTTTTGTTTGAATGATTTTAGAATTTGGAGTTGCCACTAATCATTTTTGGTAGGTCGATTAGAAACCTAAGTAAATTAGCGGGAGAAATAAATTACTTTTACGAACCAGAGATTATGAGTTCGGGGACTTGGTTACATTAGTCAATTAAAACTAATGCCCTTTCGGTACCTTAATTTCATGGATATCCTAATTTGGCAATTCAGGCTTGGTTTACTTCTAAGGTCCTAGTGAGGTGATTTCTTTTTTGTATTTTCACTTTTTAGACGGAATGCATGTGAATGACATTTGTTTGGGTATTTTCAAAGTAATAAAAGTTCCCTGAAGCCGAAAGAGGGAGTAAGCCAACAATTTCTGTGCAGTGTTATGACCTCTAGCAGGTGGCTCGGCCTACTCATTCTGGGGTCCGACGGTACTGAAATTAAACTGCAGGAAATAAAGGACCACCAGTGGATTGCTCGACCTTGGTTCGGCCTGCCCTTAGGGTTTAATGGCGCAAAAATTAAATTACAGGAAGTAAATGACAGTAAGTAAAGACCTCCAATGGATGGCTTAGCCTTGGCTTGGCCCTCCCTTTTGGGGTTTAATGGTGCAGAAATTAAATTGCATGAAATTAAATGACGGTAAGTAAAGACCTCTAATGGATGGCCCAGCCTTGGCTTGGCCCTCCCTTTTGGGGTTTAATGGTGCATAAATTAAATTACAGAAAATTAAATGACGGTAAGGAAAGACCTCTAATGGACGGCCCAACCTTGGCTTGGCCCTCTCTTTTGGGGTTTAATGGTGCAGAAATTAAATTATAGGAAGTTAAATGACAGTAAGTAAAGACCTCTAGTGAGGGACTCGGCCTTGGATCGGCTTATCCATCCTGGGGTTTGATGGTACAGAAATTAAATTACAGGAAATTAAATTGCGATAAATAAAAGACCTCCAGTGAGGGACTCGGCCTTGCTCGACCTACCCATCTTGGGGTTTGATAGTACAGGAATTAAATTGCGGGAAATTAAATTGCGATAAATAAAGACCTCTAGTGAGGGACTCGGCCTTGGCTCGGCCTATCCATCCTGGGGTTTGATGATACGGAAATTAAATTGCAGGAAATTAAATGGCGATAAATAAAAGACCTCTAGTGAGGGACTCGACCTTAACTCGGCCTACCCATCTTGGGGTTTGATGTACAGGAATTAAATTGCGAAAAATTAAATTGCGGTAAATAAAAGACCTCCAGTGAGGGACTCGGCCTTGGCTTGGCCTATCCATCATGGGGTTTGATGGTACAGAAATTAAATTGCAGGAAATTAAATTCAGTAAATAAAAGACCTCCAATGGGTGGGCTCTGCCTTTCTCATTCTGGGGTTTGATTGAAAAATATAGAAAATTACAATGGGAATACGCAAACGGGTGACACATAACTAGATTGTGGACGACATAACTGCCTCACGTTAATCTTCGGTTATGATTTGTGATGGAACTTCAAATGAGGGGAGGGACTTTTAATCCACCTCTATAGGTGTCATTGTCAACCGCCATGATAGAATATCAAATTCCTGTATTCGTGCCTTCCACATCAAAGTAGATGATTAGCGAAGTTCAGTCAATTAATGGATAACACAAGCAATCTCGAGTTAAACTATAATTATCATGTTGATTTATATTCTAAGAAATATACCACAGAACGATTTATTCAAGCATTTATATATCGATTTAAATTGAGTTAAGCTAATTAGGCATGAAAAACAATTTAACATTAAGCAAATAGAAGCCTAATTAGACAATAATAAGCAAATAGAGGCATTTCCTTTTTTTTTATTTGTTTTTTAATTTTTATTTATTTTTAGTTATATAAAAAAATAAATAAATCTAGGCAGGGTCAGATCATTAGACCTGACTTGATCAGGACAGACCAGGGGCCTTCACGGCTTGAGTCCACTCTCGGATTGGGCTTAAGGAGCAAGCCCAATCCGAGAACCACCACCGAGAGGTAAGACTTGATTTAGGCCCAAACACCTGTTGACACTTGATTTTTGACCAAGTTTATTTTCAAAATTTTTTAGAAAATCCATAAAAATTCAGAAAATTGAAAAAATCAACTTTGGGGACCTTGGCATAGCCTAGGGAACCAATTTTGAGCAAAAATAATTTTCCATATTTTTAGTATTTTTCTTCATTTTATTTTCAAAATTTTATAAAAAATCCATAAAAATTCAGAAAATTGAAAAATCAACTTTGAAAACCTTGGCCAAGCCTAGGGAACCAATTTTGAACAAAATATAATTTTCCTTATTTTTGGCATTTTTAATGTTTTTCAGAAATTAGGAAAATAATAGAAAATTAATAAAAAAAATAGCATTTAAAGTCAGAAAATTACCAAAAAAGTCAGTATTTTTAATTTAATTTTGTCTTCATTTTTGCTGAATAAATTTTGAAAAATAAAGTTTAGAATCTAGGATTTCTTTGTTAATTTTATTTTTTAGATTATTTAAATAATTCCAGAAATTCCATTTTAGCTTTTTAATTTTCAAAATTTACTTTTTTAGAGTCGTGTCATCCTCCTCTATTTTTCAAAATTAAGATCAGGTCCAAAAGCCCTCCAAATCGTCCAATTTCGCTAAAAGGGCCAAAATGCAATTTCTGATTTTTCAAATTAGTCCCTAAAATCACTAAAAATGAAATTAAAAATTTTCTAGAGACTGAATTGAAAATAGGGCGACGTCACCCCCTAGATTTTGACCTTCTGAATCCAATGGTGGCAACAATTTTTGCAAAAAAGGACCCTAAGACTTTGAATTTTGCAAAATGGGCCTTCGGGTCAAATTGAAAAAATTGGGATTTTATACCAATCCTTAAAGAAATTGGCGTGAAAATCCATTTTTTTAATGGATTCGATGCTCAGGAATCCAATTTCGCGATTTAATTTGCTTAATTTTGACGTTTTGAGGGGTATTTTGATCGAATTCGATCAACCGGGTCAATCGGGTCGGGTTGAATCCGACCCGATGACCCGGTCAATCCGTCTGAAGTCAACAAACCCGAATCTTCTTCTTCCTCGTCGCGCAAAATGGAGTTCAAATGGGGGAAATCTCAACCGAGAAGATTGGACGCGATTCTGAGAGATTTTGGGGAAATTTGGTTGAATTTTTGAACGAATCTGGGAGGAGACGATCTCGGAGGAGTTATGCAGCTCAAATCGAGCTTAAAAGGGGACGAAGAGCTCGAGTTCCTAGAGGGTTGTTTCGGCTGGAGAAAGCACGGACTGTAATTGGGAAATTAGAGCTAATTGAAGCAGACCAAGGCGTGAAACCAGTTAGAGGAGGTTGCTAGAGTCCACTGGAGTTGACCCGCACCAATTTCAGCGTTCGTCGTTGCTCGAAAAGGTAGGTCATAAGCTCAAGCTCGAGCTCTGTGCTCTAACGGCGAATCTTTAATTTGACTACAATTCTTGCCTTTTTTGTGTGCATTTTACTCCTGATGCCCTTCTGATCCCATTCGTACCTTCGTTTTGCATTGTCGTTGCGTGAAAACCCCGATCTGAGCTTTAAACCCTAGCTTGTTCTGTTGCGACCTGGTTAGAGCAATCTGGCGATTTAGGGCTTAATCAAGACACCAGGTAAGTCTCCTGAACCCTCTGTGATGCTCCAAGTCAAAGTAATTGAATGGTTATGCTCTGTACTGTGTGGTTGAACCGTCATGGATGCGCACTGTGAATGTTTCGATTAACCCGTTTTAGCCGTTAGATCTTAGTGTGATTCTGATGTATTGATCTGGAGATGGACGTGAGTCGGCCGGCGGTGGAGGTAGCTTAATCGGAGTAAAATTTACCGTTAGATTTTCGACGGCGAATGACAGCCGTCCGTCCGGTCGTGGCTAGAGGAGGAAGACGAAGTCCAGTCAGCCTTTGACTCGGTCAAAAGCTGACGTGGCATGACACGTCACGAGCCACGTCATCAGTTGACCGAGTTAAACGTCGACGTGGACATCTCGTCAATATAGGCTATTCTGATATCGGTTTTGATCGGACGGATAGGAGTGTACCACGTGTCTAGATCTCGGAATTTTGGGAATAAGAATTTAGTTTGAATTTTATAATTATCAGATATGAAAATAGACGGCTGCGATTAATTTGGAGGATTCGATCACGGCCGTAGATTTCTGTTGCATAGATCAGACGATCGCGGTGTAGCCACGTGGAAGAGCGCTGACCGTCGGATTAGAAATAGGCGAAATTAAAAAAGTATAAAATAAAAACCGAAAAGAAATCAAAAATTCAGAATTCAATTCCTAATACTACGTCGTTTTGATCAGATGGGTAATTCGGATTGGCCTAGAATAGTGGGTCTTGGGCCTAGGTAGTGGGCCGGGTCTACCCGGCCCGATCCAAAAAAAAAAAATTGAAATTAAACAAAAATGATAAATTAATAAAATTAAAAAAATAGAAATTAGCAAAAATAGTAAACGGCGTCGTTTAGGGTTGACCTAGGTTCGGGCCTGCGGGCCAGGTCCTCGGATGGATCGGGTTGACCCGACCCGATCCGATTCGAAAAAATTAAATAATAATAAACAAATAAACAATAAATAATAAATAAATAATAAAAAAAAAATAAAGAATACAAAAATAAGAATAAAAATTCTAAAAAAAATTGGTAAAAATTTAGAAAAATCCGGAAAATATAGGAAAATAAATAGAAAATATAAATAAGAAGATAAATAAATAAAAATCAATAGAAAAATCGTAAAAATTCGTAGAAAATCTTAAAAAAATTTAGAAAAATTGTTAGAACATATAAAAAAATGTTTTTGAAAAATTAGGAAAAATATTATAAATTAAAAATGACAAATTTCAAAAAATATAAAAAATATTCTAAAAATAGGAAAATTCCCAGAAAGTCTTAGAAAATCCTAAAAATAAAAAAATTCCAGAAAACATAGAAAATATTCTAAAAAAAAATAGGAAAACCCCAAAAATAATAGGAAAATCCTCAAAAAAAAATTCCGGAAAATGTCCAAAATAGGGAAAATCCTTAGAAAATTCTTAGAAAGTCTAAAAAATTCCAGAAAAATTACAAAAAAATTCAGAAAAATCAGAGAAATTCCTAAAAATCGTGAAAGTTAGGGAAAACCACATTCAACTGGTTTGACCTAATTTCACATTTTAGGACTCCCCGAGCTTCCCAAATGACCATTCTGCCCCTTTGGTCAGTCTGACCCAAATCATCCCAAATCACCCTTGAACCTAATTGGTGTGTTTCCTCGACTTCTAGGACTCCCCGTTGCTTGTTTTGACTGATAGTGGTGTGATTTCCCTCTGAATTGATTACTTGATTGCGCATTTATTTATATGATTGTGATTGATAGGATAAATACTCCCATTTGCATGAACCCTTTGGACTTTTTTTAGAGCCTACCTCACCCAATCTCGCCTGCATGAATTCCTTAGATTAGGAAAATCACCCAACTTAGGTACCGAAAGGGCGTCGATAGCAATATCGACGTAACAAAGTCCCGAATCTAGATCTCTGGTTTTCGTAGGATCGAACGATCTCTCCCAATCGTTTGATAGGGTTTCCAGTCATACCCTCCAATAAATGATTGGTGGCGACTCCAACGGCATGCACACTGAGCACATGTCACCCGACCATACTAAGGTCGACCTCGATTTAAAATTTCCTGACGCGATTTGGTATGGGCCTGGGAGGGCCCGAGCTGAGCCCGAATACCCAATGGGCCTAGCAATCCATTAGCTCCCTCGGGATTCCGGAAAATCTCGTGAGGGTCACGACAACACCATGTTTTGAAAATGGCCCAGCTTTCACGCAAACCCAATAGCAATCTGAGCAACACACTCTTAACCCCCCGCGTGATTAGGCCCAACGACGAAAGAATAGGCTCACGTGGAGGAGTCCATTGCCCAACCCAAGAAAAGATAAGAAGAATAAGCCTTTTCGCTGTTCATCTTCCTCACCATTCCCTTAACAGGTTCCAAATAACCAGTAGACACCATCCATTAACCAGGACTGCAAGAGTTCCTTTATCCGGTGCCTCTCCTTTTATGATCATCTGCCGAACTCCTCAATGATGAAACATGCAGTGCTTGGAGAAAGACCCATACGCTGACTTTCCATTTGGTGGAGGATCTCCACAGGGACTCATAATTCTTGGTTTGAATTAAGATCTTGACAATTTATTTGTATTCAACTGAAGTGGGGGCATAGGAAGCAAGCTGGCAGGTGCGAGCTCAGTTGGAGAACCTCAAATATTTAGCGCCGCTGCGGGAGTAGGTATGAAGGACACGGAAGGCAAGGCTAGAGCTTAGGGAAACTTGCGTTTTGTTGAGGGTCCGATTTACGTGGTAGTCGTGGCGAACAATGTTGGAAATGTGCTAGACAACTACCTAGTAGTCATCTTTCTTTCGAGTTGCCGAGGGGATTTATCGAACGAGGAAGTTGAAAAGAGGGTCTTTATGTGACGAAACAAAGAGACTGGGATTTGGATATTGGATTTGTGGAGTAGGAGGCGAGGAACTCTTGAGAAAAGGATTTGCAATTGCATGCTTCTACCAACTATGAACGTAGCTTCTATTCAAGGTCTCAAGTCAAGAAAAATACCAGTTTAGCACGGAAGCAAATCATGGCATCCTTCAACGGCATTTCATCGAACAATTCATCTACAAGGAACAAAAGTCCAGGCACCAGCGTTGGTTCCATAATAACAACGACAGGAAGATTGATGGAGTCAGGACTGAGGTACACTGGCATCGGAATGAGTTGAACGCAATGGCGACTTCAGTTCTTTACTGAGATTATCGAGTGCCCGACGTCGCAGGACCTCCTCATTGGAGGCTCCTTTTACCCTCTTCAATGGCGTCTCTCCTGGAAGGAGGCCAGAACCCCCTTTTGCTCCTTCCTTTTGAGTGTCACAAACAATCTCCACGCTCAGGGGCATGTCCTTGATTCTGGCGAACCGCCCGAAAGAACCCTCTTTGCAAGAAACTGGTCCCTAGAATGGGGTTCGTGAGGGGAAAGAAACTTGGGCATGAGGCGATTCAACTAGGTGTTGCTTTTGAAGCAGGGGGAGCGAGACACTGGGGTTATAGAAGTCATTGAAGTTGCGAGAGAGATTCCAGAGTGCACGGTACTCTCCGCAGGAAATTAAACGAGAGAGAGAGAGAGAGAGAGAGAGAGAGAGAGAGAGAGAGAGAGAGAGAGAGAGAGAGAGAGAGAGCCTATATGCTGCAGACCTCAGAGAGAGTCAGGAGAATCATCCGAGCAATCCTCCCCCCAGACCAGATTACTCCTTCCTAGATTTTTTTTAATGGCGATCTATTTTGCAGAGCACCTCCATTTTTTTTCAAGCCCCTCCGTCCTCTCTGTGAACGCCCTCTTCCCTTCATCCATTCTCCTTGCTCTCTATTTCACCTACCCCCTTGACCACTTTCTCGTAGTCAAAACTCCTCCTCCCTAAACTGGTAGGTCTCCTTCAGGTAGCCTTTGACTTGACGGTCACACAAACCCCAGCACTGATGACTACCAATCTCTTTTTCCCCCTGCCCTTCTTCCTGGATTGCCTTTGATTAACCTTGAGAACCAACTTTTTCCTCAGTTATTCTTGAATTGCTGACCTAGCAGAGGACTTCCCCTTTAGATAATGATTGTTTGACCGAAGAAAAGTCCTCCACCTTACGAAAATTTTTTTTGTGTCCGCCGAAAGATGTCCCCCACCATTTCCTCTGCACTTTCTCTTTCATCATCTCCGTGGAGTCTGGCATTGATGAGTAAAAAGTCCCCTTGGGCCCTCAATTTGCATCGACTTGCCAACACTTTTAACTCCCTCAATAATAGCAGCAGCAATTGGGTTCTTTATATTCTTGATCTCCAAGCCTTCCCTTGCAAGACGCAGTTTTGTACGACCAGGATCAGGCTCCGCAACAGGAAAAGGCTTGGTGAACGTTGTCGATCGAGGAAGACCCAGAAACCAAGAAATCCAGCAAGATCCAAAGCACCGTAACCTAAGTCAAATGCTCCATTTTACGGCAAAATTGTGCAATGAGACTCAGAATATTTTCTGCAAACATTCTTTCCGAATTTGAACTGAATTGAATCGACTTGCAGACCATCGATTTGCAAATTAGTACTGGCTGGTCATTGCAAAATTTGAAACTATTAGAGAACAATGTCACGACTCCAAAAATGTAAAAGCCAAAAATTACATAGACTTAAGAAATCGACTTTTACAATATTTTATGCTATGAAAAATGAAATACGTTTTCAACATTTGAAACTATTTTAGAGAACAATGAACGACGGCCAAAATTGTACAAGTCCTAATACTTACATAGAGCTATAACACTTTTCTACAGATATTTTCAATTATTTCACTGAAAATGAAATCTT
>JAGVVM010006935.1:0-21911 GCA_019149425.1 Psidium friedrichsthalianum
TCGTAACCGGTGGATACGTTCGGTTTTCGGTTCCAATTCTTCCAAACTTGCGAGTATCTTTCGTCTCAGGTTTCGGTGGTGGTACAATTTTCCCGGCCCAACCAAACCGGCTTTTTATATAATAAAATGGCCATTATTTAATGAAACCTCCTTAAAGAATCTCCCCCCCAGATACGTCCCAAAAAGTAGTGCCTAATGTACCCGCAAAATAAAAAAAAAACCTCGTACCACTACATCCATCCTATTTTAACACGTACATGCTGCTCTTGTGTTACACTTTAATCGCACATGGTGTTGTTTTCTTTTCTAGTACAAGTGGGTCAAATTGTCATTTTAGCCTATGCCTTAGGTTGCTAGACTTTGTTTACAAGATAAAAAAAGGACAAAAAAGGAGAATCTACTGTTATATAGCTTTACTGATTATTTTGTATGATATATTATGCACTAATTTTTTTCAGACGGCGGGTGCCTGTTAGGCGTAACAGATCCAACCAGACCGACCGGACCAGTGGTTTCGGAGACTCGAGGGTGTATTACCATGACAAACGGTTGGTTTTACAGGTTGCTATTTTGCAGAACCTGTCCCACGGATGGTTCTCGGTATCTAGGGATAAAAGCTATAACAGTAGGATCCCTCCTTGAACCGATCCCCCTAATACCATTATTAATCTATACGCTTTATTGAGTCATTTTGATAATCAGTATTTAACTTTATTTTTTCTAAAACGAGTAAGATGGTATTGGAACCACCCGCGTACCAGTTCAATGCGGGGTAACCAACCGACCGATGGTTTCAGTTTCTCCCTATGGGTAGATTCCAGAACACACGCATTCATAGTTTCGAATTTGGGGGGCGAAATTCGTCTCCTAACAGGCCGTTCTCTGTGTCTAGAGAAAACCTTTATTCCTTGACACTGATCACCCTACCTCACGGAAATCTCTCTCCTCTCTTCTCTCTTCTCCGAAGCAGAAGTAAATGGCAACCAAGGAATTTCACAGGTGCCTGGTTCCTTGATCTTTATAGCCAAAGAGTGATTTATCCCAAACATAATACAGGAAACTCTAAAAAAGCATATCATCTCTTCTCTGCTCATTTACTCCTAACACATGTAATTTAGCGTTCTCTACTATCGCCGTAAATTCATATAAAACCCATCCCATGACCAATGCTGCTAATTTTGCAGACTATAGACCCAACAACACATCATGCACTCTCGTTCGGTTACGTGTGCTCACCCAAATACCCTTCCGCCTCGCACTGGATTCTTCGCGCACCCACAGCATACGACGACACCATGTTTTCGGATTCCGCCGCCATGGGTTTCTTATCATGTTTTTGTTGGTCTTATACACACGTTTGTGACGAGGGCGTCACACTTCCCACTTCCACCTGTGGAGAGGAACAGAAAGATGGGGTTGCAAAAGGGAGAGCCGTAATGGCTTGGCTGTGACTGAGGAAGTGAACTGGCGGAGGTGTTACATCCTCTTCTGAAGGGAAGCCACCTGACAGACCCTCCCCCCTAAAGGGCCTTGACTCTACTGCAGCACATCTCTTGGTGGGTCATCTACATAGATAAATCGTCAATCTTGCGATTAATGTTAAAGGCAAGGCTCTCCATTTACTCTTGAGTAGGGACTTGCAGAATTGCATTGGCCAACTATCTCTGCAGAGCGTTACAAACCATTTCAAATATCACCGTTTTGACGAGCTCGTGCTCATGATACAAGTCATCAAGTGGATCATGATCGCATGCATCAGATAATAAACTAAGAACTTCCACATACATTGGAGTCTTAATTACGAAATTGCAATCTGAAGATAGATAGCAATGAGCTATAACCTTGTTAATACCTGGATCTTGTTCATATCCCATGCAGTCTGGGGAAGGACACACCAACGAAGACCTTAATTCAGGCGATGTCTCTGCTCGTTCTGCTAGAAAATGATTTTCTCAGGCCCATCAGCAACCTATCCCTTTACCTTACCCACACCCACGTGATGATTGCCCGTCTATTTTGTGCGTGTTTGATCATGCTTTTCTTTTGTCTTATCCCTGCTTTCCTCAACATGGACTGCCCGCCTCAATCCTGTTAGCCACCTCCAGGCTGTGGTGCTCTCGGCTCACTGTGATAAGTCAATGAGATACATCAGCAGACATTCAGGGAGAATTGCTCAAGTCAGTAATGTCGCGGTATATAATATGACCCAGACACTCCTTTCCCCGCTCGTTCAAGGAGGAGAAAGCTTATAGTCAATGCTATAACAGTCGGAAGTGAATATCGTCTCATGCTCAACTTCACTTCTGTATTTATCAGTCACTCTCCTGTGCGCCTACCTCTCTCTTCCCGGGTCAATGCTGCACACTACATTCTGTAGCATGGTCACTCTGTCTCCTCGCACCTAACTTATATAGGGATGGGATTCACAATTGTGCAAATAAAGTTCCAATGTCACTTAAGGTGATTTTTAGTGAAGCAAAGTGACTAGAAAGGCTATAGAAATTATTTACGGAGTAATAAATGCTTTGATATGGCTAAAGATAATAGTGATCCCCTACAAATAAAGCAAAAACGGCCCTCCCTTCCCAGAACATATGCAAAATCTAAACACAAGATAATCTGCACGTTTAAAACCCCCAAGAGTATCCTTCGTTATTTC
Organism: Psidium friedrichsthalianum; assembly: GCA_019149425.1. Taxonomy (NCBI): domain Eukaryota; kingdom Viridiplantae; phylum Streptophyta; class Magnoliopsida; order Myrtales; family Myrtaceae; genus Psidium; species Psidium friedrichsthalianum. The sequence continues at coordinate 2,660 of JAGVVM010006935.1, forward strand.
TATTAGTTAGTGTCTACCACTGTCTAGCTAGATAGGTAAGTAAAACTCCAGCCAAAAAGAACGATGGAAGAATATACTAGCCTTTTAGTCCCAAACGCTTACGCACACAATGGGGACGGGGCAGAAAGTGTGTCGTCGGGGGGGGGTGGGGGGGGTGGGCATTCATATATCATATGTGGAAACAGGGGTCACGTAAGCTTTATAGAAATTCTGCTCCATTCAGAACATCTGAAACTTCTCCTTGACGTTTTTTGGGGTAATATGGTAGTTCGACGACCGCAGCTTAAAAGAAATCAGAATGCTTTGAGGAACTAGTAGCCACAGATATTACCAACAAAGCATCGTTGAGACTGTATATGGAGCGCAAGGCAATCTTCTAGTGACCAAAATGAAAAGTCCCGTCCAAGGGTGGAACGCATGTCGTAAGAAATTCTTTCGTTCACTATCACTGAAAATCTTTTCCTTCAGGTTTTTGGACAACATGGTGTAAGCTACATCCCCAAAGTCCAAAGAAATCAGATGCTCGGGGAACTAGACTGACCATGATATGTTCAATGAAGTGCATCATGAGTGAAGCAGCAAAAGGCATTTTATAGTTAGAAAAATGATTATTTCAAATCGCATAAGAAGAACGAGATGCAAATTCTTACCAAGGAGAACCCAAGGAACCATTAGAGGGCATACATAATGCCATGACACCGAGTTGTAGGGAAATTAGTTAGACAAATGAGACGGTATTTAATGGAGAAATGTATTGCAGTAGAGAAGGCAAAAAGTCACCCAGGTATTTGAGTGAAAGTGTCACTAGAAACTCATTACATTACCACAGCCTTCCTGGGCTTCCCACCGTACTTCTAAGATTCGATTATTTATTGCCAAGCAGCAGCACAAAAGCTTTACCTTATGCATGTTAATACACATGCCTATCACTTGGACAACAATATTGGCTAACAAATCAAAATAAATAAAATGAGTAAACACATTTTGGTTGGTCGATTTCCATTAAATGTTTGTCGCTCCAATAGGTAAAAGATAGTTGTACCTTGGGCAATGTTTCCAAGTATGCATTAGGAATCTCCATTTCAGCGAGTACGCTGCTATTAATTGCCATAGCTGCCTTCAATATCTGATTCGCACAGTCTCTGCACTGCTGCAAACTCTTCCTAGCTTCATCAGACAATCCATTAGATGGCACTTTCGGGCAAGGCAACCACCATTTCTCTTCCTGTCTAATGGACGGCCTACCACTGGACACGCCTGAAGAATTCTTACCATGGTCGTCACCATCATCCATTAATATCCCACGATCAACATACCAAAATTCCGTCTCAGAGAACCCATCGAGCATGCCAGTTAACAATGCATCAAGCTTCTTAAGAGCAGGGAGACTTATGTATAAATCAGAGCGAGGACGAGTTGCCATGACCTCATATGTGCCCCCACCCGGAATTGTTGTATCGATGGCACAAGCTCCACAATGGAATCACTCACACATAAGAGCCATTCCATTTCTCTGTGCCACATCGATTTCTTCTGAGGTGCCAAAGGCTCTAGCCTCCATAATTCACCAAAGACAGTAGCTGCAATCCAGTCCAACATAGACCCAAGCAAGAAGGATTTCTTAAACTACGCTGCATACTCTTAACCTCCCTATAAAAATTGAACTACGCCAACAGAAAATTTAAAAGTATTCGCATCGCGAAAGCAGGGAGCGTTACCAGAGAGATTGGTTATGGCGTTTGAGATGGCAAGAGCAGTGCACACTCCTTTACCGCCCCCAGACATGTCTTCTCCAAGAAGCAGCTTAGCAAATCTTTCCTTCATCATCTCAATTTCTGGAAGGCCGAAGAAAAAATGAATAAAAATCCAAATAACCAGCACCTAGGAAAAATCTGACGCTAGGAGCAACAAATTTCTGTTCTGGCCAGGGCAAGAATGCTGAAAGCTTACAAAGATAAAAAAAAGACGCAAAATACGCAAACATTCCATAACTCCAGAGTAATTAGAGGAATTACGACAAAGAAAGAGAGAAAAAAACAGAGAATGCCGCGAAAATACTGTGCACTGTCCAAAAGCCGCGGATTTTATCCTTAAACCTTCTTCTCGTTTTTCATCGCAAGGAACTCGCTAATCGGGAATATTATGAGGCGCATTGTCGGAATTAGACGAGCACACCACAAATTAAGCACTACAGGGCTAGCGTCCTCCACCTTGTGACCAGCGTTACCAAAAATACAAGTCGGAAACATTACTACCAGACAAATCACCATCCTTCTTCTCTTTCCTCTCGCCCCAAAGCACCACGTCTCTCCCTCCGATAACCGGCGCCATCACCGTCGCCGGGAAGCTGAATTTCCAGGCGGCCGCGCGAGGAGACGAGGCCATGGAGCTCGACGCGCCTTCGCCGTCGAAGCGGTGGCAGGAGAAGCTGCTGCAGCTCTCGGACTCGCTGATGTCGGCGCTCAGGCTGTAGCTCCCGCAGCGCTCCTCACTCTGCCGGTCGCAATCGTCGTCGGACGACGTGGCCGCCATAGTCGGGAGATCTGGCGTCCACGGGGGAGGAGGGCTAGATCTCAGCCGCGCATTCACTGTGAGAGAGAGAGAGAGAGACACGCCGAACACGTGAACGGAACAGAAGCACGGAGAGAAAGTCGCTCGCGTGGTAATGATGGTAGGGACTGTGCACTGAGTGATGGAGGAAAAGCAGATAAAGCTCGCACACCTCTCTCTCTCTCTCTCTCTCTCTCTCTCTCTGAAGGTGTGAATGATTATTGTCAATGGCGACGCTCTGTGCGAGGTAGGTACTCTCTCTCTCTCCCTCTCTCTGCTGAAAGTGAAAGCGTACTGAAGAGAGAGAAAGTTAACCACACGCTCTCTCTCTCTCTCTCTCTCTAGAAATGCTTGTGAAAAACGGTCGTGGCAATGGACGGTGACGGTGACGGAGGGGGAAGGGGGAACGGCGTCTGCAGAGATCCGTCTCCTTTCTTCCGTTGGAGCAGGGGAAGGAAGGCTGCTGCGCCCGACACGGCCCTTTTGCTTTGGGACCCGCTAAAAGTCATATTGCTCTCCCATCTTTTTCCATTTTCTCTTTTTACACTAAAATTTAATATTCCTTCATAGTTTCTCGCGCCAGCCAACCGTTTGTGACGGAGTTATGACGCACTTGGAAAGGTTTAAATCTGAGCAGAGATTATATTCCGGAAAAGGGCAGGAGGAGTGAGTTTGTGCGAGACCAACGCGAGATCTGATTTTATTCCGTGTCTGAGAATTCTTAATAAAAAACTCGTGCGTCAATTTTAGTAAACCCCCCTCCCCCCAAAAAAATCGAATTTCGACACCTTATAGCAATATGCATCCTCGGCTATCAAAATCGATGGCTCATATATCTCGAGTTTTAATACAACACTTTCAAGTTTCGTTTTGTTTTGTAAAAAAAATAAAAAATAAAGGATTCGAAAAATATTTTTCAAAGACCAATCACTTATATTGCTTGAAATAATTAGTCAATTATAAATTTTTTCTGTATGCATAATAATTTATTTCTAAATATCTTCGCAGGTGATAAAAATATTTTTTATTCATTTATTTTTATAAGCGATACAAGTTCTTTTTTAAAATATATTTTTAAAATTGTTCGTCTTTATTTCTGTTATCTCGCATCATCGTTGTGCGTTGCTATTTCCAATCGTGTCTAGTAACCAATAGCAAATGTGCGTGTCAGTGCCCGGTGAGACAAACGGAACCTCCTCGCCTCGCCTCGCCGCTCTATTTGCTGTTGAACTCAACGGCTAGTTTGATGACCTCGAGCTTCTTTGTGAAGTCGAGCTCGAGCCTTAGATTTGGGGCTGTAATTCCCCGCGGCGGCGTGGAGTTATAGCTCGAGCTCGAGCGAGAGAGGGGGGGGGGGGGGGGGGGGAGTAAAACATACAGGGAAGAAGTGTCGAGAGATAGCAATGGGGACCAGAAGCAAGTGAAATCGAGCGTCGCCATTAGCCAGAGAAAGATAAGACGAGAGTGGTTAAAGTCATTTTTTAGTCCTTGTAAGTTGAGCGTTTTGTGTAGGGATGCAAGAATCGGGGGGTGGAAAAACCAAAGTCAGCAACGATCAAGTCATTTAGATTTGACGTCGAAAGGATTCGGTCAGAGAATCGATAGAAGTAAAGTGACTTGATCAAACAAATTAAAGTCGAGAAAAAATTGCGTCGACGCAAAATATAATTCTCAAAATTTTTTTTTTTAAGCTCACTATGAATTCTCGTAATGTAAGAATCAAATTTATTTGGGCTCGCTCAACAACGGATGATGTGTAGATAAATTGGCACTCACAAGTAAACATTTCCAAGTTTAACAATCTCACGAGCAACAGGACCACCGCGAGACACCCCCCGTAGGCCGGCGGCTACGGCTGGTCGAGTGCGGCGGAGCTGTGCGGGCGTGCTGTGCGTCCGGTTATGCGTGCAAAAAGCGTCCGAGGAGCGAAAAAAGAGAGGAACAGCAACTCGCCGTGACGAACCGTTCGGTTCACGCAAGAATCTATGACACCAACAGTACTTTCCACCGCATCATCATCACCACCATTATTGTCGTCAATCTCAATTTGCAGAAATTATTGCCCCCTGTTTGTCCGCAGAGCGCGGTTGGCCTCATGATGATGATGATGATGCTGCCCCCCCTCCCCCCTTCGCCCAGTGCCTATCCATCCTGACCGTCCGTCCAACCGGACAGGGTGGGGACCACGAGATTTTTTTCCCTCGCTAAATTACGCGATTGGATCCTGATGGGTCGCTGGATTGATCATCTCGGAACAGAAAAAAGTTTGACCCCGCCCCGCCTGAGAAACGAAAATTAGCGCGTGATTAGCTGCGATCAATTTAATTGGAGACTTCGAAGGGAGGCATTGATTAGCAGCAGCGATTACCCTAAAAAAAGAGTACAAGTGCTGACGGTTTTGAACGGCGTTTCCGGGATTCTGGTTAGGAATATTAATTGGGGTTTGCTTTTCGGTTATGTCGATTCACGTGCGCTAATCAATTTCCCCACAGTGTTGACGCGAATTGACGTTTCCGTTTTCTAGGGGTGGGTCAATACGACGGCTCTGAAATTTACCCGCATCGCGTGGCTGGACGGCGTGATGCATCCCGTCCTTGGAAATAATCCATTTGCACGAGTAGTTCGTAGGCCATTTGACGACTACTGACCCGAATCCTAGTCACTCCACGATTTTTACCTTAATTCACGTTTTGTGGAGATACGGCGACGAGAGTCTCGTTTCAAATGAGCGATAACCACAGCTTAAATCGAGCGTTCGGATCCGGAGTAACGTGTTCTTTTCTACTTGTGACTAAACCAAAACAAAGTAGGCCTAAATTGTAACGTTCCGTCGGTGATGCTCCGAGGCGCGCTTAGTTCCCGTTCACGTTCTATTATTTAATTTTGTTGGCCATCCCGTGTTCCAATAATGCGCGTGTGTATATATATATATATATATATATATATATGCATTGAGGGCTGAATGCATCTCTACGATGCATCGATATGCTGCAATGGTGCGCATCTGTCTAGATTTATCATCAAAATCGCCATCGACTAAACATACAAGGAACACAAAAATCTAATGATTGGTAGATAAAATTCAGTTTTTAAGAAATCGCGAAAACTTCCACTTAAGCAAAACACGAATTAAAAACGTAATGATGTACATGCGAGATCTTTAATGTAACGATTTGGGCCCACCACTTACAAGATGTTGTTTACTTTGAACACATAGTTCTTGCGTTAATATAACAACCCGGATCTACTACTCGCAATATATTGTCCGCTTTGGACACGTAGTCATCGCATTTAATAGAACGACTTAGGCTCACAACTTGCAAGATATTGTCCGCTTTGAACACATAGTCCTCGCGATTTTGTTCCTTCGAATGTCGCCTATACAACTCTAGAAAAAACGCATCTCGCACAATTAAAGCAAGCCCAATCCATATAAGCCAGTCCAAGACTCTCTCTTAAGTGATGTAAGACGAAAAGTTATACACGCCTCCTCAGCGGGATGTCACATACTCCCCTATCAAAGGCACAACGTTCCCACTGTGCACCACATGCACCAGTGAGCGCCCGATGCAATTAACACATGCTTTTGGGGGTTGGCTCTGATACTAATTATAATAATTTGTGCTCACCACTCTTAAGATATTGTCCACTTTGGATGTCATGCACATCCCGCTGAGGGGGTATGCACAACTTTTCATTTCACGTTGCTTAGGGAGGAGTCCCGGACTGGCTTATAAGGCTTAGGCTTGTCTTTAACTGGCGAGACATGTTTTCTGGAGGTTGCATGGACGACCGTCGGAGGAACAAAATTGCGAGGACTGTGCGTCCAAAGCGGACAATATCTTGCGAGTGGTGGGCCCAGATCGTTATATTTAACACATGATGTCATAACAGCCGATTCCTACCATTCCGGAAGCTTGTAAAGAGCCGCACATTATTCACGGCATCGAGCTCCGACATCGGCTTGAATTTAATTACCGGAACAGAAGGCACTTGATCAAAATAGAGACGGTTTTACCTCCTTCCCTCGTCCGGCTCATCCTATAAAAAAAAAAAAAGAGAGGACGTGCAAGAAAAGAGGACGGCAAATGAATGAGGTCTGCCCATGGATTGTCCGGAAGTACTTGGTGGGGTGGGAACTGGCAGGAAGATTCATTGCTTGGCGGGGCCTCTCTCCCTGTCTATTAATGAAAGTGGCCCGACAGGAACCTAAAACAAAGCAAAAACCAAACAGCGGGACTACTCCTGCTTCCCACACCCTCGTTCTTTTGTTGTTTCCTCCTCTCTCTCTTTTTCCCCTTTTCTTTAGGTCAAGTCACGATGTCGTCTTGTCTCCCCGCCTTGCCTTTCAACCACTGCCATCTTTCCTCCATTAGCAATCCGTATTTATTTAGTTCATGCCTCTCTACGAGGGTGATCATGGATCGTCTCGAGCTCGTGGTTTGATCCGGAGTCTCGGTAACAATTGGTGGGCTCCGTACCAAATCGCCGGGGCTCGAATGCATCGACCCCGTGCTAACTGGCTCCCGATCATGCATTCGTGGTTCTTTGTGGATGTACACGGCGGCGGATTTGTTCAACTCGGGAGTCACGACTTGTTTACTATGTTACGGGGCTTGGCATCATCTCAAAGCTTTCAAGCATGAATATGTAATTACGCGATTGAAAAAAACTCTTAGTGCATTTGCAAAAATTGTTGTGCCTCTATTCGGCACTTCCAATAAACTTTATCGAGAGAGCGATTTTCTGCTTGCTCTCTCAACATTCTATTGATGTGCATTATTACAATAACAAAGATTGGCCGTGGCGATGGATTGTATCGACGTGATACAACATTCATTCATGATCATTGATTTTGATATTGATTGTGTTTATTGTCTTATCATGATGGACGCTTGAGTGCTTCTCGGAGGATATCCCACATCAACATTTGCCTACAGATTTAATCAAGTAATATAGAATCACAAATGGAGAGTGATGGACGTCAGACATTATACGTGACATGGCCAATATTAACGTGGATAATTTTTACAAAACTTTTAGTAGTAAATATTTATTTTTTATTTATTTAAAAATGAGGCCCCTTGCTATGGCAGGCGACCACTAGCGAACACCATTGAGGCGTGGACGGGGAGGGAAATAAGAGAAGAATAAAAAGAAAAGGACCAAAAATAAAAAAAAATGAAAAATAGAAGAAGAGAGTTTAGAAAATTATTAAACAATTAAGAAAAAATCGTTTACCTCGGCGATTTTAGCCAAATTAGTCGGAATGACTATATTGATCAATCATAAAACATGAGAATTAAATTGATTAAATTAAAAAATTTAAGACTGAATTGACATAAGTACTATAGGTTCATCACTTTTTGGTAATTTTCTCATTTTGTAAATGGTACACAGGGAAAAAAAAAAGAAAAGAAAAAGAAACAGCACTCATGACACCCGATCCGGGCCCGAGCCGATAGCATGGGCCTCGGCCTTATGCGGATTCCCTTCTTCAGGCCCGAGATCGGACGTCGGTGATTTTTGTTTTTTTTGGGTCGAAAACGGCGGTGATCGACTGTTATCCCGATGGGCAATTCGGCCACGAAAACCCTCACTACCAACTCTGGAAACTTCACTTCGATTGGATTCGATTCGATTCTCTCTCTCGACGTTTGAAGCGCCCGATAATCTCCGGTTCCAACCCCGATCGCCCTGAGTCGGTCGACGATCCCTTGAAACATGCCGAAGAAGATGGGCGTCAACAGCAAGGCCGAGGAGGCTAGGGCTCGGAAGTCCGCCACGGAGGCCGAGCGCAAGACGCGCGAGTCGCGCGAGAAGGAGGAGCAGTACTGGCGCGAGGCCGAGGGCCCGAAGTCGCGCTCCTCGAAGAAGCGCGAGGAGGAGGCCGAGAAGCGGGCCGAGGCCTTGGCGCGGAAGGCCGAGGCGCGACGGCTGGCCGAGCAGGAGGAGAAGGACCTGGAGAAGTCGATGAGGAAGCCGGACAAGAAGGCGGCCCGCGTGTCGGTGCCCGTGCCGAAGGTGACGGAGGCGGAGCTGCGGCGCCGGAGGGAGCAGGAGCAGGCCGAGATGGCGAGGAAGGCGGAGGAGGGGAAGCGGAGGCAGAGCAGGACCGCCGCGGAGGAGGAGTACGAGAGGATGGTGCTCGTGAACAATACGAATCGGGACGATTCCATCGTCGAAGCAAGCACGGTGGAGGATGCGATAGCGCAGATGACGGTTGCCGATACTTTGCCTGTTGATAGGCATCCGGAGAGGAGGCTCAAGGCTTCTTTCAAGGTGAGGTTAATTGGATCGAGTCGATCGTTTTGTCTGAATATTGTTGGAAATAAACGCTTCTCATATGGTTGGCATCACGATGGCTCATGTTTCGGACTGTCGCTGTAGTTTTAGACTGCCATCTACAACAGCATTCGAGCCTTATCGAATACAGTCTGTTTCATGATCCTAATATATCTGAACAAGCCCTGTGACTCCCCATCGGGAAACTAATTTGGTCTGGCTTTGATGGTTTTCTTTGTTTTACGAAATTTTGTTTTAACTTCTTTTGCTGATGGTTGTGCTTTCCGCACCCTTGCTTTTTGGGAAGCCAGTGTTTGTGTAGACTTATTGCAAGAAGGCTTAAGATTGTAATGTTCGGAAGCCTGAGGTAAGGAATTTGATCCCGAGAATGTGAGAACAGGGAGGGCGTTGTCTGTAGAGATTGCAAATGGCCTTTCGCATGAGTGTCTGCTTGGGTATCGACACTTGTACAAGTGCCAAAGCAAGCTTTTTTTAGGAGGCTTAATGAACTTGGATTAGGATTACTGTCCAGTCTAAGCGTTATGGGGTGGAAATAAAGCTCACAGCTTTCACTCGTTAACAAAGCTGGACAATCCTCTTCACATTGCTTGGATTGAAGCTTTGTCTTCCCTCTCTTCCTTTTGGTAATGTAATAGAAGATATTTTCGTAGTATTGACTGCTTAGTTCGTCATTACAATGCTGTGAAGTTCAAAAGTTCCTTTTGGAATGCTTTATGGTTATCTTTGCTGGAACAGGTATTAGAGAGTTGGATGCGCCATATAGCTGAATTATTTTCCGAAGTTTTCTGAGATGGTGAATTGGTTTCCACCGAAAGGGTTATTATTGCTTTATAGGAAAAGTGGCTTCTCGCCTATGAAGAATAGAAAAACTAGAGCATTATACATTTTCTCGTACTTAACCCTTTTGACCTAATCTTTTTCTCTTAAGTCAGTCTATCTTTTGATATGGAGTATAGTGCTGCAAACTTGATGCTGGTTGTGATCTAGCGTGTGATTAGCTTCCTTAATATAAAGTAATTGATTGGTTGTATATTAATGATTGTAATGATTAACTCGATGCTTTTGTGTGCTTGGAGTCCTTTGGGGAATCTCATTTGACCGATCATCATTATAGGCAGAGAATCTTTGGTTAACATTTTTATATTTCTGATGATCGCTTGGACATCATTTTATTACTATGATGTGTTCCACTAGAAGATTTTAGCTTCTGATGCATGAGCTTTTGTTCTCGGCATAAATTTTGCTGCCTTTCCTTCCTTTTTATGGTTGGGTGATTACTGATATTTTATGCTACTTGTAGGCTTTTGAAGAAGCTGAGCTCCCGAAACTGAAGGAAGAGAAACCGGGTTTAACTCACAATCAATACAAAGACATGATATGGAAGCTCTGGAAGAAATCTCCTGATAATCCTCTTAATCAGGTTAGTTCATGGTTCTCCTGTAACATACGTAATATTTTATTTATCCTTTTGATTGAGTTATTACCTATTTTCATGCTTCTGTACATTGGAGAAATACAGTTAATAGTACTGTTGGCTGGTTGATCTCTGCCATGAGTTATATCACAGCTCCCTTAACTTTCAGAATTCCAATATTACATTACTTGCACTGTCATGTTTACGATTTAAGTATAGACATTTGCATAGTCCCCCCACCTGGGAGTTTCCTCATTGTTCTTCTTGTTAACAATTGCGCAAAAGTTAAACGTGGGGAAGTTAAGGTTGAGGTTCACATGATATTTTAAGGAACAAAAGAAAATTCACGCATTTGATTGGAACTTAAAGGCTTTCATGTTCCGAAGAACGATCACTTTATGGCCACGGGTCCAACCATTAAGGTTGGTCGTGCAGATAGACACAGTTTTGACGAGATTGCATTGAAATCCACTAGTGAATTTTTTTTTAAATATAATATAAGATGATGGCTCATACATGGCTTTCTATGTGTCAGATTGCTGAGTGATTGCCGCTATATTCATCTTTTGATGGTAAGGGTTTTTGTAGACCCTAATTGCTATGAAACCGTTGCATCCTGATGTATAATTGGGCATTGAGTGAATGATTTGCTCCCGGTTCTCCTTGACCAAGGACGGGCAGAGAGTTGTATCTAAAACAATGTCTATTTACTATCCTCCATGAGCTTGTATTCCCGGCATCTCGACTTGATTTAGTTTTCTTGGTATTCTCCATGCTGTGTTTCTTCTTTTTCACCTAGTGAATACTGTATATGCAAGAGCTATAGCACTGGTTTATTGTTAGTGGTTACCCTCTTATTTCTGTACAGGTGGCAAAGAATTTAGTCATAGTCATTGCTGTGTATTGTCCTGGGATACTTCTGCCCTGTTTCGGGGTTTACTATCATCTGAATCTATTTTCAGTGCTGTATTATGTAGAGGACTTGTGTTAGGAGCACCAAAGCACCATGGTCTTGTGCGAACAATTGTCACAAGTACTTTAGTTTTACCGTGAGCCTTCTTCTAATTTTTGTGAGTTCAGTGCTCTTGGCATCTCCTCAGCATTGCTTGGTGGAGTTACCGGGAAGTCGACCCTGTGAACCACAGTCTGACCTATCCAGATCGACCGGTTGTCTCTGCTTTAACTTTTAAGGATATTTTAAAATATAATTTCGTTGCTTGTGGCCCAACACTGATTCTTCCCTAACTCAACGTCGTTGTGAGACTAGCAATGCGATGGTTACATCTTGCTAATTCTGTCCTCGTACATAAACTGAACAAGCAGGTTGGTGGATTGAAAGGTGTGTCTGTTGTTTTTTTTAACATAAAATGGTTCCACGTTGCTAATTTCATGCGTACGAGCGAACACTGTTTTGCTGGGTTTTGGATCAAGCCTATATAAACAGGCGGATGATTGATGCCTTATAGACGTAACCATTTTCTCTATCGTGGAATCGCTGTCCGGGTATTAGTCAAAACCACGTTCCAACGAGAGAGATGACAGATATCTAATCCACCACGGCAGGTAAATTGAACCTGAAAATCAAATCCTGGCGAGCAAAGCAGGGTTGGCCAGCAATTGATGAAATGAGGACTGATGTGCATGGTCAAAGAAATCTCCAGGAACCATGTTCGTTGCATAGGGTTCTATCCTTTAAAGAAAGGACTTCTCTACACTCGTTACCATTCTCTTTCGTGTAGCTTCTGCAAGAGCGAGTGATTCTCTGCGGTCTCTATTAATATGCAAGCGACCATACTACGCAAGTCCACATGATGACGACCCGAAATGTCGACATCTAACTTATTGGAGAAGCGCGGTCTAGCTAGATTACTCTAGTTGGCGATCAGAGTCGCATACGGACTAGAGAATGTTTCACTGCAGAGGAGGAAAACCTCTAGGAGCAAAACCATCGTTGTCCGCATGAAATCAAATTAGAGTGCCTTTCTCAGGTTTACGTTAATCACGGAGACATAGGTTATCTGAGAACCTTTCCTAGATTTATCATTGCTTGCAAAGTCTGAGTCCTCGGGTCTTGCAAGTAGTATATAATTTGCGTTCTCCTTCCATTATAACAGAGTTGAGGCTACTAGAGAAGCCAGAGACCTGATTGAGAAGATGATTAGAGAGGTCGATGGGACGAGTTCTTGGAAACACTTCAAAGGTTAAGGAGGAGTCTGCAGATATGATCCTTTTGATTGCAACAGATGATAACCTGAAAATTCTTCTAAAGGTACGATCTTGTATCGATGTTAGCTGTGCTTGCCGTCCGAAAGAAAGTGCCGTGATAAGAATATGACCATGTATCTTATATTGCTCTCTCTTTTCACATCACGGTTTCCCTTATTAAGGTCATTCAAATGTGTTCAATTACTCGATTCGACTTAATCTTCGCATAGCGTTGGGGTTTCCTTCTAGTTCTAACTTGGACGCAGGCTCCACAGTATGCTATTTCGAGCTGCTCGTCTTATACTCTTATCCATCGTTAGAAAGACCAGAGCACTTTTCTGAAGACGGCACTGTGAAAATGCATTCCCTGGTGAAGCAAAGTACAAAATTCGCAAGATAGATCGGCAATTTGTGCCTATAATATGCATGAATGCGAGAACAGAACTAATGGGCCGAACTGGGGATGCAGTGCTGACACTATATTCTTTTGATAGTGGAGAACTTGGGAAAAAGTCTTGGAGAGTCCATGAAGATTGCATCGCTGGCGATCAACAGGCGCTAGCCAACTGAGAAAAGTTCATTGGAGTGACGTATCTCGGCCCCCGGTATAGAGAGTTACTGCCGCCAACTTCGAAGCGGTGTGTGTTGGGTGGTATAAATCCCAGAACAAGTACTCGTGGCGCGCTTCGAGCAAGATGTGCGCTGGGATCGCATATTCCTTCTGCATTCAAGCTCCTGATCCACAGCATGCACTTTTCACATCCTTGAAGACTGCAAAAATCCAAAAGAAAGGAAGATCAACTGCGACATTTCTTTCGAACTAATAGTTTGACAGTTATAGTCTCACATGAGATCGATATTCTAATAGAATTCGATCCAACAACAGCGAGACAATGTTATTACTCCTGAAATTATGCAGAAGGGTGGATAGACTTCATTCCACTTTAGTTCAGAAATGTCTTTTGTTTCACTGCTCCGATAGTAATTTTTTGCCTAGCAAAAATGGGAAGCAAAAACTAACAAATCCATGGATGCAGTGTTTCAGAGTATCATACATGGAGAGGGTTCACGATAACATCGATGGTCATGTGTATGCATTCCGAGCGAGTACTTCATGCTCTCGTGCTCTGAACTGAGTTTCTTCAACACGGCTCCTAGCTTCGAATGGAAAGCTACTGCAGTTCATTTAGGACCTCCAAACACTCCCAGTACCACTGAGAACCCTCTGAGATGGACAACATCCTATCGGAGGCACGCTTATAATGCCAAAATTCCTCGCTCCGAGACCCATTAGATTCTCCACAGCAACAGGAGATATGATAATGAGCACAGAGTTGCGATATAGGCATGTTCGCTCTAAGCCTTTTCAAGTTTGCACATTATAAAGAGAGGGATATGAATGTTTCCAATTTTATAGAATTTTAGAAGAACCTCGAAAAGGAATGATTAATCGACTTCAGGAGAATCTACGAGAACCAACATAAGTAAACAAGTCCTCGAGCAAGCAGAATTTGAAAAGGAATGCCACCTTCAAGTGTTTTCATAGGCAGATCCTAAAGTGGCAATGAACTCTTGCTTGGGCACTGTACTGTTTGAGTAATGGTAAAGGAAAATATCGTGCTGCCAATGCTGATGAGAAGAGAGACTTCGCAAGAAACTCCTTGGTCCCGGTAGGACCCATAACGGTAGCGAGAGTATCACGAACTGTGAGAACTGCTTTATCTGTTCTCCTAATGTGATCACGTTCCGCATCTTTTTATCGGAGACGCTGGAGGGACTGGTTGCTTCCTGGGGAAAATATCCAACGGATATATGAGCAGAGTCGGAGGAACAAGAAGAGAAATAGTGGGAGGAGGATGGAAAACGGCCGTACCCCCGTTATGTCGAGAAGTCCCGAACCTCCTGAGGTCGAAGTTTATGCCGTTCAAACTGTGCCTCTTCAGGGCCTTTGTACTCTTAAGAAAGAGAAGGGCGGTGGACTCCTCCTGTGCCCAGTAGTTTTGCTGTTCAATGGAAAACCATCAGAAATATGACTCAGATGAGAATTTACAGGAAACAATGCTGACATAATTCACTAAGATGAGCATAAGCTGTTGGTTTTAGCCTGTTAGGGACCAGTGTAGACTATGCTGTTCATCCAGACTTGGTAACGTAGAAGATGAAGCTCTTGTAGTAGGACCGGGAAGAGAGAGATTTGGTTTATCATAGTGTACCGAGGAATCGGCGCTGTTGAAGCCATTGGAGAACCTTCCGGTGGCTCTCGAATGAGGGAAGTCGATTCCATTGGGAGGGAAATTGGCTCTTGCATTACTGCCGGGCAAGAAACTGTTAGTCCCGACATCAGCAGTCGAGTCCCTAATACGAATATCGCAGGCTTCTCTTCACTGGCCGAGCTGCACTCCAGGGTTAGAAACACGGCGAAGAGTAGCAACGCTTCCATACATCCTTTCTTTGCCATGATCAGTTCAACAAATCTTCATTCCAGTATTTTTCTGATGTATTTCTAATCAAGAATGTAGTACACAAGTAATAGAATGAATAAAGAACCAAGCAGACTTTAAAGATCGTCAACAATTTATAGGCAAGTAATGAGCAAGAGATTTGGGGAATGGTACAAGAAGTGCCGTAAGGCGTCGCTCTCGGCAACTGGAAAATCTTCTAAACACATCGCGTCTCATTGGGCGGATTCACCCAAATGCCTGACTAGTGCCAGATTGAATGTAAACCATGATGACCTAGTCGCCCTTCGTCTCTTCCGAACCGGGTTTACCGATAAGGATGAGAAGCTCAATGACAAGGACTAAATACTTACGAAAAAAATGCATTAGAATATGATTATGATAATAATTTCTTCACTGTCATTAATTAACAACGGCCCTAATTTGTCTTTGTGGTTGAGAGTTAGCTTGTCCCAGTGAGACTCAGTCATACCGATATTTTCAATTCTGAAGTTCTGTTGCATAGTCTGTGGACTCGGCCACTGAGTTTCCAAGAGTCAGCCAACCCCCGTATGGAATTCATTATATCTCCAGAGAATATACGCAGCATTTGTCAAGCAAGTACTCGTCATGAATCAGAATCCAGATATAGCAGATCAAGGACACTATGCAACATTCCTGAGTTCGCAGCGTAACCCGAAAATATTTCTATGGCGTCGGGGAGTTCTGATATCAGGCTACCGAGTATCAAGGACGGCATCTTCGGCCGGCGCTAGTTTATTTCTGCAATCAACATACACACATCAATCTAATGTGCACAAATCTTTAGTCGTTGACGGTCAGTGCACTGTCGAGCTTAAGAAAGATGATTTCGGTATCAAAACTGAAAGCACTACACACTTGTCTTTGTCTAGCTTACTGGTTAAGCAACAGGAATTAATCGTAGAGTGGTCTTTTCGAAACAAAGATCGGAACCCCGAGTCAGGGTTGTTTTATGTTTACTTCAAATAGATATGTGTTCTGCATCTCTATGCAGCATCCTGTTCATAGAGGCCTTGTGCTTTTGCCCCGAGCCCTGCCACAGAGAAGTGCGTTCTTCGGGATCGGGTACTCGTCCCTCACGGACTTGGACGGCGTGTAGACTCGCAAATAGAATTGTTGCCCGAGGTATTGCCGCGCCCAGAACTCCGTCCTCATGTTCCACATTCCCACGTTATCGAGCGCTATGTAGATTGCTGTCCATGATTTGGGATAGACCCTGCAACAAGAGATTTGAGTCATCCACTTCAAAGCCAATGTATCATGATTCTTATAGCAGTTGTTGCTTGGAGTTCTGGATATAACCTGCGTGGTGCAGCGAGAAATCGCGTCCTGGAGATTGTATACATTACGACTGGCCGGTGTCCATCGTCCACCATCCATTCTGCAAGTTCAATATTCATACCTCTGAAACCTATGATATTGCTTAAAACATGACTAGGTACTTGAAATTAAGTACTCAAGAGTCTTACCCGACAACCAGAAAGCATAGCCATTGAGATGCCAACTCTGCACAATGCCCTCACGATTCTCAAAGACGACCTCGACAAAGGCTCTATAGTCCGCGCCCATCACCGACGTATCGAGATACATTTTCCTGGCAATCGGACCGTCGAGATGCTCCCGACCCGGAATATGCCACTGATGTTGAAGTAGTCAGCCAGCTTGAGGGGCGTGTCGGCGGGGACAAAAGACACGCTGTTGATTCCATATCTCTGCTTGCCATTGATCAGACCAGCTGAGCTCACCAGCTTGATGGTCCTGGTGATGTTATCAGTCCATAGTGGTAAGAGCCTTGCGGGTTCGGCCGCGGCCCGCTCGCCGTTAGATTAGTCCTAGGAAGATGACGCGAATTGCCACGAGTCAAAGCAAAGTAAAGAACGAAAAAAAGATCGCCCGAAACGCTCGGACTGGATTTGTGTGATATTATTACTTCCTAGATTTATCAAAAGTGGCAGGTGTTCTCGGACACCTTCGATACCAAAAAAAAAAGTGGCAGGTGTTCTCCTTACCAAAAAAAAAAAGTGGCAGGTGTTCTTCAAAATTTGTTGGAGTAACATGTTTATTAGGATATGCCTTAAAACACAAGTCACTGCTTATACTAGTACTTGCAATCCATCAAGGATAATACTCATGTGGCGGCCATGTATTGCTGACGTGGCGTCCAATTAGAGGCCACGTCACTGGAGGCAACGCAAGCGGTAGCACTAGGTGGTGGCCGTGTCACCATCTTGTCAAAAAATTGATCAGATTTTCCACTTAAGGTGCATCATTAGTGAAAAATTAACATCATTTAGTGAAAATTAACTTTCAGCAAATTATCGATTCAAAATTAAAATTCAATGACCTAATTTGCAAACGTAAAAAAAAAAAAATTTGGACTTGAGCATTTGTTTCTTTACCTAATGGTACGGGCTTGGTTGAGGGACCAGTCAATCTGGGTGGTGGGCCCGCTGGGGACCGGCCCTGACACGGGGCGTGCTGAGTTGGCGTAGCGGAGGAGGGCGGTGGAGGTGAGGACCTTGCTCGTGAACCGGGTCGAGACGGCCATGTAGTAGTCCCCAGCCGGTTGGTCGGCGGTGACGAGGACGGAGTAGGACTGGCCGACGTGAACGTCCAGGGAGCAGTAGGTGGCCTGCACGGTGTGGTTCCCCTCCACCTCCACCAGCTTCATCTGGTGCCCCTTGGATTCGGAAGTTCAGAGTGTTCTGGAGCCCCACGTTCGATATTCGCAACCTATACGTCTTTCCTGTATTTGTACGGCGAATTTCATGTACTAGAATGTAAATCGTACTTTTGTTGGTTTTCTTTATGAATTCAATTTAATTATTGTTCGTATGTTTTTTTTTCCCCTTGATAATTCGATAAAATTGAACAGAAATTGCTATGGCGTGGAACTTTGTAGAAGATTGAAGGGCACGATCAGTACTCATTGATGGACTATACCTTGCTCAACCGTGAAGGAAGCACCGTTGGGTCACGGCCATTGATGAGAATTCCGTCTGGGAAATAAAGCCTATGGCCACCATCCAAGATGGCCTTCAATTTCTGAAACAAGAAGATGGAAAACGAATCACTAAATCAAGATTTTTTCTCACAAAATCAAATGTGAAAAACGGATTTTAATTAATTACCGTGTGATTAGCCTTGTACCAATCTCCGATGAGGACGGTGTAATCGCCGGCGGCTCCTGGAACGGACAGGGATCATTGGCCTGCTGAGGATCCTGATGCCCCCGAAACCACCGGCCGCCTTGTGGAAGGCCAGGGACGGGAAATAAAAGAAGCTGCCGATCTGGTCTTTCACTTGCAAAATGTAGGTGAAGTTCTTCCGGGAGGATCGGTGCATGTGGTTCCCTGCATTCCGTCTTGGTACGAGTTCCTCCTCTGCTGGACTCCGTTCCTGTCGATTTGTTGTTTTCGCCGTGTTAAGTCCGGTCGAATAAGTCGAGAGAATCGCACGGATAACCAACTCATGGCTAGCATGTCGCATCGAGTGTTGGTCCATCGGATAAAATATCGAGCTGCACGAATGATACATTCCAAACCCTCTAGCATCTTACTGCATGTGAACTGTACTACTAGCCCATCGACTCATTCCATGAACCGTTGTATAACTCAGGAATCAAGATCCATTTCGATATGCTTTTTTTTGACGTAAAAGTAAGCTCTCTAGCTTCTAATGCACTGTTACATTATCCGTTTCGCCGTCTAATGTGAAGATTTTTCGATCAAAAGGTCAAGATCTTAGCAGGTGGAGAAATATATGTTCATCAATCTGTGTTCATCTTCTTTACCAATCTTCAATGAACCCAAATCCGATAACACGATATATCAAGTTCTGAAGCTACGGACTTCGCCAGTGAAGAAAGAGAGAGAGACAGGACGCGACTGAGTTTTGACTCACCATGTCAGAGAAAAGGCTCAGGCAAGCTGTTATGGACATTGATGATGAGAATTGTCGTTCGTGACCGAGTATATGTCTGGCCCTGGAATTGCCATTTATCAAATCCCCTGCAACACATTGACGATAATCATTATGACAAAAACGCAGAGAAAACCTTATCCAAGACGACAATATGATCCCCACAACCTGCTGCGAACGCCGAAGGGTTACATGTTCGCCGTAACGTTAACTTCCGTCGAAGAACCTGTAGGGATCCTCGGCGTTACAGTAAATCCTGCCCAGTACGAGGTATAAGGCAAGAACTCCCATCTGCAACACTCCCACGTTACTTCATCTCTTTATAGCGCACAAAAGCGGGATGGTTGGCACTGTCGTATAGACAAAAATGTCAGAA
>JAGVVM010006936.1:0-21285 GCA_019149425.1 Psidium friedrichsthalianum
CTCCAAATACAATCATCACCTAGCAATTTTTGAATCATAAAAATGTATAAACAGATGTTAAACTTGTCTCAAATGCTATAATCTCCAACCTTGAGTAATTCACCTTGATCTTCCTTCCTCTTCTTTCAAAGACATTTGTGACTTTGTCAACTGCTCTCTCCTTTGTGTTTGAAATGCAGAATGGAGGGTGAGGAGAGTGATCGTGCAAGAGAGAAGAAAAGGGGAAGGAGTTGGTGTTCATCCAAAGAGGAAAGAAGAATAAAACAAAAGTAGCTTTTTTGGGTGCAAAGTATTTCATTGGCTCTTTTAGTTGGTGAATGATGATTATGTGGGAGGATTAATCATGATGTTCGGCTAGAATTTTCGTGGCTCAAATCCCTCCCTATTGGCCGCCTGATTTTGGGGTGAAAGGTCCATTTTGCCCTCAAGATCCACAGCAAGCTTATTATGTACAATAATGACCATTAACCTTATTTTAGACTTATAAGTTGTTCCTCTATAATTTCATTAGTAACTCAGTTACATAATGTTAGTAACTTTTTATTGAATATTTATCATGTGAGCATATTCATATCATGCGAAATTCTCAATAGTTCAAGTACTATAAATTCCCATCTAATTGTACATAATCACACTGGCTAATAATTACCCTTTTGTTTTCATCATTTCTCATCCCTAGGAAAATTACTCTCACATTACCGAACCGTAAAAAAAAAAAAATATTTAACATAAGTAAATTTCTAATTCACATAAATTGACTCTATATAACCATACCCTTATTAATTAAGCGAGAAAAAATCGGATGTCACCATTCTTAAGTCGGGAGGGGTCTACTAAGAGTCACTCAATTTCCGAAATATGGACTTCTGTGGTATATTTTGATAGGAGCAGTTGCCAAAAGAGTCAAGTTTTAGTGCTGCGGTCAATTGACCTCCAGAATGTAGGCTCTATACACGCGGAACGTATAGGGACCTCTTAACTTTCGAGAGGTGGCATATTGTATTTTACCCTTTATCGATGAGATCTCAAGAGTGTCTGGATTCATCTTGTTAAGTACAAAAGTGAGGTACTTACTCGTTCAGGCGAATAATGCGATGATTGAAAAGAGTACGAAGTACGATCATGTGTTTGGCAAGTGATAAAGGTTTGGCATTTTATTCTGATGCGCTTGGCATTTTGCACGGAGGAAGGCATAGTGAAACCTACAACATTGTCCACACCTAACCGTCGAATGGTGGTTATAAAACAAATAACAAAATCATATTAGAGAGAGCACGTTCTTATATTCTTCAATACTTGTTAGATAAAAATTTCTCGGAAAAAACAATAAATACTACGTGTCCGTTAGGTGAATAGATCACCATCACCAATAATTGATTGGAAAGCCCTGGAGAAAACGTGATCATGTAAGCCGGCTAATTCCACCAAGCTACGAGTGGTTTGGTTTGCCCTACGTATACTCAGTATGAGTCAAGGTGCACAAGAACTGGGGCACATACACCATCTACATTGGCCGCGGTACTCTCAAGATTGGTTTGTGTAATGAGAAACATAATGCAAATCAGATATTTTAAATACTCAAAACACCTACATCCGATGATAGTTTGCCAAACTAATTAGACTCTCAATTTCGGCAAACTCAATGTCCGACTTTACTCAACGAATGGCGGCGGAGTCCTCAGCGGTGTGGTGGCGGGACAATTGCATGTCGGTGCGGGGAGATGTGAGAAGAAGAAGAAGAAAGAGAAAACACCTGGAGTTTTTTCTTTTGTTTGGTCGGGAAAACATTGGAGTTGAGTTGCTGAGGGAGTATGAAAGTGCTCAACGTTAAACTTCTCTACGCCTCACTTGACTCTGGCCAACTTCAAACATAACACAGAAACGTTGGAGTCCCTGATTCTTCACTTCTCAGAGGCTTTCTTCGTAGTTTCTAAGAGTTTCTTCTTTCTTCCTTCTTTTAAAGATTGGTTTAACTGAATTAATTTCCAAGAGTGACCCGACAAAATTAAGGAAAGATAATAAACTATTAAACTGTAAAGAATAGACCATGAATCCGAGCACTTAACGGAAATGTCCACGTCACCTCTATACTCAAGTTTTGTCCGAAACTACGAAGATGATTATAATAGAGGAACGATACAGTTTGATTTGATTTATTTTAGGGAAATATAAAAAAAAACTGAAATGAGTGTACGGTACAAAAGGCTACTTGAAATTAGAACCTACAACGTATAGCATGATAAATTTGTTTACATTTTGTTCTACTATTATTTATTTTACAAAGCGGTTTATAATTATGAATTTTTTAGCTAGCATGGGCATTTTGTTAGATTTTCAGGCAGGGATTTGAGGGACACATATGGTACCTCAACTTTGCCCTAATATGTAATATGGTATTTAAACTTTTAAGCTGACTAGTATGTTCCTTGAACTTTAGCCCAATCTAAATGTGATTTCTGAATTTTCAATTTGTCCAATGTGATCCCGATCTTTTGGATTATGTTCAACTTAGTCCCTGAATCTAAGAAAATATCTAATGTTGTCCCTAAATTTGAATTAATGAAAAGACTACATTGAACATTTTCCCCTTTTTTTTGGCTGGAAAACATTTCCTATAATTCGGATGTATGTTTATTTCACAAAAAATTAAATATTTGAAAAATATTTTTCAAAAATAAATGCTTGTATGTTTTCGAAAAATTAGTTAGCAGAAAATGTTTTTATTATTGATAACACTTTATGCGTAATTATTTTCGTGATAATGAAAATGTTTTGCATTATTTTATTTTTATGAGTGATATAGGCGTTTACTTTTTGTAAAATAATTCCTAAATCTTTGATTTTTCGCGAAATAAACACACCTAAGTTGAACATGTTCAAAAGTTTAGAGATCATGTTAAAAATTCAGAGATCATATTGCATATTGGGATTGAGTTCATGGATCACATTACAAATTGGATCAAAGTTCGGGGGCAACTTGTGTCATTATCCTTTTCCTTTATTACGTGGACACGTGCGCTTTTTTTTTTCTCATCTTTATTTGAACTTGTTATTTTAAGGTCCCTCCTCGTTCAAAAAGCGAGCGAAATTCGCGTCGCGGGCCGTAACGGCCACACCTCCTCCTCCTTCATTTCCTTCTCCATCGTCCTCGTCTGCGAGCTCGCTCGCTCTCTCTCTCTCTCTCCATCCATTATCGCCGTTGGATGTGCGGGCTCCGAGCTCGCGGCGCGCGTCGGCAATGTCTTTCTCCGATTCGGAACTGTCCTCTCACGGCGGAGAGTACAAACCTTCGGCAAATCAGCCGTGACCGTGAGCTCTCTCTCTCTCTCTCTGAAGATTTTTCAATCACCTCTTTAAGTTCCAGCTGTGTTCTGGTCAATGTTGCCAAATTTAGCGGCTTATTTGCGTTCCGGTGAGGTTTACGTATCGCGTTTGGTTTGCATGCATTTAGGTCTGCTCAATGAAATGCTTGGATCTGCGAAAGCAGGGATTCAAAATCGACCTGGAAGGTACGTTAATGTAGAGGTTTGTTATATAGACCTATGCGAACCATTTCCATGCAAATCAGGTTGATCAAGTGCTCTTTGTATAGCTTTGCTGGCTACAGTCCTTGCTTAAGTAGGAGGAAAATGCCTGAAATGCATAAGCGTAACAGATCCTGCGAAATCAAAGGGAGAGAGCAAGCTATCAAGGGGAAAAGAGTTCCCCGACCAGAACTTTCATAGGCTCCAAATTAATGAAAAGTAGGAAATGCCATTTCCCCACTATCAGTCCGTCTAAATTTTTGCAATCATCGATTGGGATCAAGAAGGCCACCCGCATTTACGTGTATTGTCTTGATTTACCAGAATGTAAATTCAGTGGGCATTGTTTTCTACGATTCATCCAGAAAGAATTGAAAAGGTCTCCCCTCTCTGTGTTGAATTTTCTGAAGAAAAAGTTGCCTGCAGTGGAAATGGTGACTGAGATCATTTTTCAATTGTTCTTATGCTTTTCTCGTGACCAGAAAAAGGTGATGCTATTTGCCCAAAAGAGGAACAAGTGACGAAGAGCCTCATGATACAGGAGCGTTTTCCTTGAGGCTCCCAAGTTGCTTTCCTTCTAGATGATTTGTGCATTTTTTGCCCTTGCACTTTATATTGCTACTCACTTAAGTTGCTTGGCAAAAAACATTATATAGGTTTATCATTGACCCATTCAAGCAAGAAACTCAATGCAGCATGTGGTGACTTATTTTCGTTAACAAGAGGCAGGTGTTAGAAGTAAATGGACTAGGAAAGTAAGATTGAAAACAAATTAATGCCTAAATTACCTCTATGCTCCTGGACCATCTAAAAGTGGCAGCACTTGAAAAATCCCATGACTTTAGTTAAAGTTATTTTTACCAGTGGCATGTGCTCATTTTGGTAAGTTATTATCTTGCCAGATGTGAGGATAGTCTGCCAGCATCTTTGCGTGTAGAGACTTAGCTTTTTTGGGATTTAGATCGCAGGAGCGGAGTGTGTTCCTGATCATTTTCAGAGAAATTATTCTTTTGGATTGGTCATTACACTGCCAATTATATGTCTAATTCACCTAGCCCAAAAATGTGCTTCCTTCTCTCGATCTTGATCATGGGCTTCACGCTTTTCTGTTTTTCGTTATAGAACTGCCTGTTGTTCCAAGTTCTTCCATTTGTGGATTATTCTTGTCAACTTTGAGCAACCTTTTTCAGGTACTCATCATGACAAAGTCACACTTAAAGTGATGTCAGCTTCATGTAAAATGGCGGATATCACAGATCAAGGCATTTCTTGTAAGCATAAAGCAAAATATGCTTGCTTTACATGCTCAGTGCTTTACTCTCCAGTTACACCTCTCTTATTTCTGGATAGTGCACATTGGCCTGAATTAGATAAAGAGAGTCCAAGACATCAACTTCTCTTCGCTACTGTAATTAATTATGACCAGAATGCTAAAGATCAAGTCAATGGCTGTTTAAAGTACATGTATTTGCTCCTGTCAACAATTATTATTACCTCCATCACAATTCATTAAAGTGTTCATATTCTGGCTTCCTCCAGTGGTGGAAGACCTCTTCCGCAGAAGACAACCGTTGCCATCCATGGATGCTATTTACTTCGTCCAGCCATCAAAAGAGAAGTATTTTCTTGTTTTTTGGCCCATAAATTTCGCCCATCGATCATAACATGCAGATCATTGCTTGAAGTGCCAATGAATGTGCTGTAATATCTACATTTTCTATTATCTTCTCTTAGGATTGTGCCTTAGTGAATTTCCACTATTGATCTCTACTTGATGAGAAGTTAATGAAAAGTATGAGACAGATAAGGATGAACTGATGCCCCACTCTTTAAAGAGCTTAGTATTTCACTCAACATCCAGGAAACTATCTGCTCCTTCAAAGGAACTTCAGACTGGTTCAAATTGTTTCAGCTAAACATGACTCTTTTGTGTACCTTCAGTATGGTGAACTTAAAAATTATTCTCTATATATCATTGTAACATATTGTCATAAAAATTTTGAAGTTCATCACTGTCAGCTTTTAGGTTTGTTCCTAGAGTTTATTTCTAACACGTAAGGAATCGAGTGTCACTTTTCCATTATTTCCAATTTAGTCCAATCCAAAAGCTTGAGCGAGACTGCATATATTTACAGCCTAGACAAGTGGCACAAGCCTTGTTATTTGTAGAGGTGAACTGCTTGTTAAGCGGTCCAGACAAACCCTGTAAAGAAGCAATGTGGGATATTGTAGCGATCTCTAACATAAAATTTCTAATTTAGCATTGTCATTGAGACCTTTTAAGCTTTTGAGGTGATTCGATTAATGGTGATTTCAACCGTGTAATTTGTAAATTTACCCCCTCTATCTGGTAGAGCCCTTTGTTTTTCTTATCTTTCCCTTTCCCATTCATTTATTATACTGCTGATCAGGTTGAGGACCTTTTTTTAACGTTATCTTTTGCTAGCTGCAGTGTAATTATGTTCTTGTCAGACATGTCTGGAAGGGTGCCCCTATATAAGAAGTACGTGATCATTTCCTTTCCATGTTAAATACTGCCATACTAGAATATTATCCTCATTTTAACGCTCAAGCTGGAAACTCAGCCTACCCATATTCTACTATTCCTTAATGCCTTTCCCTTTCTTTCAGGGCATTCCTTTTTTTCAGTTCACCTGTCCCTAAGGAGTTGATTAATCACATAAAGTGTGATACTAGTGTGCTTCCAAGAATAGGTGCATTGAGAGAGGTATTTTATATTACCCCTACACAGGACACTTGCTGTATATAATGCGTCGACAACGTCTTATGTGGGTCTATTTGTTTGGTCATGAATCTGCAGGTGAACTTGGAGTACTTTCCCATGGACAGTCAGGTACTTAATGTCTTACATCATTTGTTTCTTTTCTGGGGGGAATGAATATGCTGGAGATGCATCCAGTCCTATTTGCAAGACATTCTTGTATGTATTAAGTTGAAAGATTTTCTTGCCCTTTTAGCGTAATTATAATCAATGATGCACTTATATTTAGCCATCGTCCAGAAAAGGTTTGTGCAAGTCCTTGTTTCATTATACAGAGGGCATATCTGTGTCATTTTCCATATTTTATATTGGGGATATCTTAGGTATATCAATCACTTTTCAAACGTAGGTTGTTTTCTTCGATCCTATACATTTTTTCCTTTCACCAGAAAGTATTGTCAAGGATCTGCTTTGAGTATCAACAATGCCAGTCCATCTTCCAGGTCTGGCTTGATTATTATTAAATCCCCGTCCTTTTTTGTTGATTGATGATGCCAAGAAATTTTCCGTGAATTTTTGTTTGAAGTACATTTAGAGTAAGCACTGGTTGCATTATCCTCTTCATGTTTTTCTCTTTCATTATGCAAGATTTTGATGCTCTCTTCTATTGCATTTTATTTACTTGAACACAATGGATATTCCGTATGAATCGTCTAGTCTTTCTCTTGCTGTCGTCGTCATTTTCGAAAATTAACATCATCATACTATTCCCCAGGCTGCTACATATAGTGCAGTCCTATGTCCATGCTATTGGAGATCATGTTGACAT
This sequence comes from Psidium friedrichsthalianum, assembly GCA_019149425.1. NCBI lineage: Eukaryota > Viridiplantae > Streptophyta > Magnoliopsida > Myrtales > Myrtaceae > Psidium > Psidium friedrichsthalianum. The sequence goes on from JAGVVM010006936.1 coordinate 7,076, forward strand.
TTTTTTCTCCTCCTGTGTCAAATGAGCAGGGTTTTGTCACTGATCATGAGAGAGCGCTAGAAGAATTGTTTGGGAACAATGTTGAGAATTCACGGACATTTGGTGCTTGTTTAAACACAATGGCGACTCGAATATCTACAGTTTTTGCTTCTTTGAATGTAAGATGTAAACTGTTTTATGTCCTGACAGTTATTGTCTAGCAACTGTGGCGTGATCACGGCATTGGCTTCTATTTTCATTTCGGTTTCTGCTGTCCACTATGTAAGAAAGTAATATTACAGAGAAAACAATGAGAATAAGCAGAAGAATCAAGATAGGGCCTCCATTTATCATGACCACCTGTCACGGAAATTAAGCAATTCCCAAATACTCTGCTTCCAGAACAAACAAAACTTTGGCATCTAAAGTTCTGCTCAGGATTTTGCCAACTTATTATTGTCCTCTTGGTTTCTGACGTTTGATGAACAAAAATTCTCTATGATTCTTTAGCAAAAGATAAAGTTTTAAATCTAGATTTTTTCTCACAGAGATCACAAGTTTCTTCTGGTGTTTCTGGTTATCCCAAACCAAATGATCCTCATGCGATCAATCATGGGCTCGTCTGTGTCAAACAGAATTTGCATAATGCTAGAAACTCCCTTTTAGTCAAAATGCATTTTCTTTGTTTTTTTTTTATTTTTTTGTGCCTAATTTAGGTTGTGCTTGCCTTCTCAGTCATTAGTTAAACAGACTTACACCATAGTTAATGGAGTCAACTAAGATGCTTAAAGATGGAGAAGTCAATTTTAAGTCATAATTCATGAACTGCCGTTAAGAGACACTACGGTCATTATGCTAAAAGAGCAGGAATAGCTAGTCCTGTTTCAAACTACATTTCTGAAGTTTGACAACCAATTGTTCGAAGAGGAATTTACATAATCTTTCAAACTCTGCTTCATTTGTTTGTTCAGGAGCTACCAAATGTTTGGTATCATGCTGGTAAAGCAAAAGACTCACGGCAAGCTCGTGATTTAGTTCCTTCAAAGCTTGCCACTGCCATTGCAAGCTGTCTCATGAAATACAAATCCATTCCCAATTTTCCACAGAAGGAAACATGTGACTTGCTCATCCTGGATAGATCTGTTGATCTGGTATTTTCTCTACATTTGGTTGGCTACTCTTTTCTTTCTTCTTTTTCTTTAATCAGATATGAGCCAATTTCAGATTGCTCCTGTCATACATGAATGGACTTATGATGCTATGATCCACGATTTACTAGATTGGATGGGAACAAATATGTGTATGAGGTACTTATTACTCATCTTGACAATTTGTTTTATCTGATGTCTCTTCCAACTAATTTTGCGTTTGGAAAACATAACTTATGCTTCAGGTTCCTAGCCAAAGTGGAGGTCAACCTGAAAAGAAAGAGGCCCTTCTTGAGAATCAAGATCCAATCTGGCTAGAGCTCCGCCATTCACACATAGCAGATGTATGCCCATACTTTTCTTTGCTGGGCATATGTTTCGATTCATTGAATCCATTTCTAATCACCAATGCAAATCCAACTATGTGACTTATCAGGCTAGCGAAAGATTACATGAGAAGATGACAAACTTTGTAAACAAGAATAAAGCTGCACAAGCCCAAAGGAGCTCTAGGTTGGTTTCCATATCCTTTTTTAGCTTAAGCACCTTCTTTAATTGCATTCTCAGGTAGGGATCAAGTTTTTCCTTAATTCTTTTATTTGTTGTTTATGGTTCTTCCAGTGTAGTATTATGATTTGCCCCTTTTGCTTGTATGGAACATTTCCAAGGGCTGATGATAACTGTGTTAGTGGAAAAGTCTTCAATTGCCATTTCCTGGTATATATTATTTATGATCACCAATGCAGCACTAACACAGCATCGGCATTTGGTCTTAGAAACATAGAAGTAACAAGAATGCAACCAATTTCTTTATTTACAAATCATATCATACTAGTGCTCTTGATTTTTCATGGGGATATTGCTACTTAGTTATAACCTTCTTTTATGGGGGGGAAAAAGTACATTTCAATATTACCATGGCTTAATTCAGTTTCAATGTGGCCAAATTACTTGTTTTATCACTAGAATTTGTGATAGAAATAGAAGTATGAGAGGTGCCATAAGGAATCCAGCTGCATGGAGTTCTTATATTAAAACTTATCTTTAAGCAGAGATGGGAGCGAGTTGTCTACACGAGATCTGCAGAAAATTGTTCAAGCACTTCCTCAATACGGCGAGCAAGTTGACAAGCTTTCCCTCCATGTAGAGGTTTGTTTATATTCACTTTAAGAGAAATAAGGGAAGCATTGCAGTTTAGTTTTTGGGAGAGTGCATTGACCTTTTCTTTTCTTTTCTTTTCTTTTTTGCAATTATACAGCCGTTAATCTCAGTCTTTTAGCTTTTTTTTTCTGAATAGATCTCTCTTATGTCATGATTTTCTTAATATAGCTTGTATGCTCTTGCATTTTGGGTGGGGCAGGCTTTACACAGACCATTTCCGGTTTTGATTTTGTACTGATTATGTTTGTAACTGTCATTATATAGATTGCTGGGAAAATCAACAAAATGATCAGGGAAATAGGTTTAAGGGAACTTGGGCAATTGGAGCAGGATCTTGTATTTGGAGATGCTGGTGCTAAGGATGTTATCAGTTTTCTGAGGACAAAGCAGGTTTTTTCATGCTAACCTTAATTAGATGGATTTCTGAGGCTTAGTGCTTATGTGTAACATGTCATTTGTGTATTTTCTTGCTTTGAGATGCTTTTTTAACTATGCAGGATGCAACTCCAGAAAATAAACTGCGCTTGTTGATGATATATGCAACTGTATATCCTGAGAGGTTTGAGGGTGATAAAGCTTCAAAGCTAATGCAGGTGATTGGAATCCAAAGTTCTATGTAACATCTAATTAGCTCAATCTTTGCAGGAAATCCAAAGATTGGAAACCTTCTACCACGCTCAACAACTGCTTTTCTTAAATGCTTAATCAAGAAACAGGATAAAAAGACAAATAGCAACGTCGTTTCTACTAAGGCATTATCTTGGAATGAAGTATAAAAGAGAATCTAGTTATATGTGATTGATGCATAGCATCCTCTAGATTTGTCTTCGAAGCCTTGGATGATGACTTCACATAGAGAAAAGTTATTGTGCAGAATTGGATAGTGGAATACCAATGTGAGAAGGATGTCTTCAGACACAGGTGTTTAGCTTTATGGAGTTTTTTGATGATGCAATTTTGCAAGAGTAGTCTTTCTGAATAGGTCCTGGAGAGAGAAGTTATTCACAAGCAGCTTAATTCCATGTAGATACTTATGACTGGTTGTACGATCCCATATCATTTTAGTTAATTCTTGATCTACCTTGTTTACTATGGAAAAGGATGGGCTTCATTTAGTCATCCCAGAGCTCATTTTCTGCCGAGATTGTGTAAGGACTTTCTGAGGTTGTGCAAAGCATCGCAATTGGTTCTGGTAATTTTGAAAACAATTTGCAATTTTCTTTTTTGTTTCATATTTTCCTACTCATCTTCAATCCTGTAGTTTACCTAATTTAAATAGGTTTTCTTGAAAGCCAAACCTATGGGAATGACGTAGGAATAAGTATCCTTTTCACAGGTAGGATCTTGATCGTTTGGTGATAAGCAGTGCTCTCTGTCCCTTGCTGGTTAGGGGAAATGTACAATCAGATTTGTTAGTTTCACTTTGATCGGGAAAAATATCATCCTTGATGCATGAATTTTCATATCATAAACATGAGATGACGAGGATAAGACAAAATAAATAATGCAGATGTTAGGTGCCAAGTAACTTGAATGGTATTAGTCTACTAGTAACGTCGTCAATTGGATCAATGACATTTCACAAATGATACCTAGACCATATTACATCTTATGAAGTAAGGCATACACCCTAAACTGTGATTGATTATTTCCACCATGTCATCAACTGTGTAAGACCATAGAAGTATTTGATTAGTTGATTATCATCATTTGTACAGAAAGCTCTATACAACATTTTTGGCATTCAAAAACTTTTTTATTGCACAAAATTTCTGAAACTCCTGTGTCATCATCTTCTGTTTTCCTTGCTTTAGGTGATACTCTTAATTATTCTTCTGCCTCGACTTTATCGTTACCATTATTTTATTGGAATGATTGGTGCAGTGTTTTTGTAGTCTTCACCCCTATGTATCTTTAAGAACTGCAGAAAATCAAAATGGCTAAAACAAATTGTTCTGCAGTAACTAATAAAAAATTACTTTGTTCATAAATCAGTTGGCTAAATTATCACCCGTGGACATGAAGGTCATTAGTAACATGAAATTGCTTGTTGGGTCTTCCGAAACTAAAAGCTCGAGCGGCAGTTTTTCACTCAAATTTGATGGCCAAAAGGTAATCACTTAAAATTTTGAGACATTTCTGATTAAAATTATCTAGAGCTTTACCCTATCACAGGAGAGCAACTAACAAGTTTCAAATTTTGATGACCATCTTTTGATAAACAGACGAAAAATGCAGCAAGAAAGGACCGAACTGGTGAGGAGGAGACATGGCAACTCTCACGATTTTATCCCATGATAGAGGTATGGCCAGAATATCAAGAATTCTTGCGTTATTAGGATCATATATTATCTTCTGCTGCTTGAGATTGACATTATCTATTGCTATAAATATTACCAGAGTAAGTCACCGGCTTCCTGTTCAACTCTGGTGGAGTACTGTTCCTTGAACGCATTATCTTGGTTGAGTAGTTCAGCTAGCTCTCTAAGGCACATTAAATTGCTGATATAGTATTCCTGGTTGAGATTGGTTCCAGTATAATTTATTCTGCTTGACACCCAGTATCGGAACATTACACAGCACTTTTTTATGGAAGGATAGGAGCACCGTTCTCGTGAATCTACATGACTTGAAGCTTAATCTTGATCTCAATTTAGACATTAAGTGCCTGGTCTTTAATTATCTGAAGCGCAAGATGAACCTAGCAGCTGTGGAGACTACATTAGATTATATATGAGCACTTTTAGGGAAGATGTCTTGTATACATTTGGTACTGTTGACAGGAATTGCTGTTTCTGTCGATATAACATGAGTACTAAAGGACCCATGCCAGATGGCACCATAAAATTCGGAAACAAATATTTGTAATATCAAAAAATTGAGAAACTATTGTACAAAAATTACATATGTATCCTTACCCAAAAAAAAAATTACATATGTATGTGTTCACAGCACGCTAATTTTACCATATAATCTCTGGGTAAGGGAAATGGTAACATAGATCACTAAAGGACAGCATCGACCAAACTTCTGCAGAGAACAGGCATTGAGGTAAAAAACACAGGATGCATTTCTCCGCTCTCTCTCTCTCTCTCTCTCTCTCTCTCTCACACAGCACGTACATTGCATCTGTGTGCAGTCCCATTCACTCACAAGACAAACCACTCTTACCAAATCGCAGAAATTTTTGAGATTGTCGGTAAAATGAGATGTTTCAAAGATCATTTGCTTTGTGTTAATGCCCGTTTCACCTGTACTTTTTCCTACCAAACATGAAAGGGCCGAAAAGAGGCCATTAGATGAAGATATAGAATGGCAAGGGTGACTTTTTCCAGCATCAAATTCTTAGATTATACATTTTTTTCATTATTATTGTATGCAAAATTGTCGTTTATTGACTATAGATTCTCCAGAAAAGGATTAAGAACAATTGTTTCATTTGGTATTATCTATGTTTTAGGAGCTTGTTGAGAACCTAAGCAAAGGTGAATTGCCAAAGAGGGAGTATGCTTGTACGAACGATCCACAAGCAAATCAAGAGGTCGCTAGTACGAACACTAAATCAGTTCGAAAAAGTCAAGCTCCTGTTCCTCAGGCAGAAAAGAAGGCTCCTGCTCAGTCAATGAGATCCAGACGCACTGCCACATGGGCACGATCTCAACATTCTGATGATGGATATTCAAGGTAGGCTCACCTTCGTTTGCATATCGAAAGGGTATTCTTCTGTTCTGTCAAGCACTCATTCGACCAGCATGAGACAATACAAAGTATAAAAGCTACACCTGTACATTATTATGTTAACCCAGTTGTAGCTATATCTTCACTCCAGTCTCCAGGTATTGTCTGAGACATGTTAAAATACAAATGAAACCTTGTAGTTCATTTAAACTCCTACACATAGACTTACACAAAGCAACTTTTTTAGGATTTTGAGTTTAATGTATATTAGCATTGTAATCATCTCTTCTACTTCTCTGCAGTGACTCAGTCCTTAGGCATGCTTCTTCAGATTTCAGGAAGATGGGGCAACGCATTTTCGTGTTTATCATAGGTGGGGCAACTCGATCTGAGGTAAACTTTCATCCCAACATGATTCTCATTTGGGTTTCCAATGCAAATCTTTGCCGGGGGAATGGTCTGCCAGTAAGTGGTTTATTATCTCATGAGCTTTTGATGGTCAAATTTTCAGCTAAGAGCTTGTCATAAGCTAACAAAAAAATTAAGGAGGGAAGTCGTCTTAGGTTCTACTAGTCTTGATGATCCCCCGCAGTATCTGACGGTAATATTATCTGCTTCTCTTTTTATTATCGAATCATTTCGGACAAAGTAATAGTGGATTTTGTGACATGGCAATTCCCTTCATGCTTTTGTTGTAGAGAATACATACAGTAAAATCTTAAAATGCACTGCAAATTTCTAAATCTTCCTGACTAGTGTGGAATCAGATGAAGACTTCTTAAGCTCATTATAAATTCTCTCTAAGTTATCATCAGATAAGTAGTGCTTATAATTTGATCAATCCACCATAAGAACTTTGAAAGATTAAGGATGATGAAGACCACTATCATTTTGAAGACAGTGGCTTGTGCATGATGGTCGTTTTAGCAGATCCTGATGGGAAGTTTCAGATGATTATCAAGCGCAAAATTGCTTAGTTATTGATCAGTCTGAAAAGCCTATGATGCTTCTCATTAATTCTTGGTGTTACAGAAACTGAAGCTACTATCTGAAGGTGATCTCTCATTAGAAGGTGTCAAAATCATGTAGACATCTTGAATCCTGATATTAATTCTATCTTTGTTCATGCGAGCAGGTTGGTAATTCCTAATGATTTGCTTCACGTTTTCAGACTAGTATGTGTTGCTGCTTTGAAAATGAGGTCTCATGAATTACGAGCTGCATTTTTTTTTCTCTCCAGCCTGTAAAAGACATTAGGTACATTTCGCAAGTAATCAACTCGGGGATCGATGCAGCTAGGCTTCATCTGGAATGTGAGTGAATATGGTTGGATGCAAGTATGACCATCATGCCATCCTTTCTGAGTGGAAAATAACCCTTTCCTCAATGGATCTGGTGAAGTTGGTTTCACCAACTGAGAGTTGATGGACTCATCGTACGCATTGAAGAGCACGTACGATCTGGTCAGCTCATGGATGCATCTTGTTGTGGGTTATATTTTGGTCCATCAGATGCTGCATACCAAACTCACTTAGGGTTTAAGCCGAAATCAATCGGCAGAAGTTTATCACTAGTGTCGAGAATGTTGCCTCCACCATTTTGTTTATGAGTCTCTTCCCACAAGCCGACCATTCTTCTCCGAAACTGTTCCCTCACCTGAAGCGTATGAGCATGTATATACCGGATTAACTAAATCTAATACCGTTATTCTGGCCATTTAACATAGGATTTGCATGTATAATTTGCTATTGCAGGTTCTTTGCCAGTAGCCAATACTTGATCATGCCTTAGTGGTCCTTCTTTGACACATGACAGCTTGAAAGTGTGCTTCAAATTTCAGGCAATTTACCGTAGTGAATATGCTTATTAGGGACAGAAAAGTGATACCGCGATCCGATCCTTTTCTCTACCCGCGAATCGTGGAGTTGCAGGGCAATCATCTCTGTCGGATTCGCATCCATTCAACGACGGGATGCCTTTATAAGAGCTCTGTCCCCGTGCTAGGCTCCAGCTCCGGCATCTTTGGAAGGACACAGAGAGAGAGAGAGAGAGAGAGAGAGAGAGAGAGAGAGCCGGGAAATTTGATGGTTCGGGTTTGGTTGCCAAGGTTTAGAAAGAAGTAACAGAATCAAAAGTAAAAAGCTATCCCTTCCGCTAAATTTCTTGACCTTTGCGGCTAAAATAAGCAAATTCAAAAGGACTTCGACATTTTATGGATTATATATTTTGGTCCGCGACCACATGCAGACGCTTTTACTAGTCATTTACGGAAGACAAATGACATGTTGCCAAAGAGTGGCAACGGCTGCCCTAATTGGGCTTTTCTTTTTTAACCATGAATGACTTTTATCACAAACTACATTCGTTTACCAATAATTCTTTGGGGAAAAAAAAACTAGCCAAAGATTTGTCACGTAACTATGGTCAAACCCATCTTTGACCACTTCATAGCATGTATCGCACTAGAAAAGGCATAACGGGTGATACTACGATTTAGTATTTCTTTTTTTTTTTGGACAAATACGATTTAGTATTACTACGAGCTAAAAAAAGAGCACAAGCTTCCCGTTTGAAGCAAATTAACGAAAATATCAAACTAAAAGTTGGGCAATTTGAGGAATACTTATTATTTTGGTGTGCTTGCGTGATAGTTTAAATGTATCTAGGGGTGAGCGGAAAAAAAAAAAAACCCAGGATTCAACCAAACCGAACCAACCCATACCCAACCGACTAATTTTGGATGATAACCAGCGAGCACCAGTCCGATTCTTGGTTCCAATTTTCTTGAATTGGTGGGCACCAGTTCAGCTCCCGATTTTAGATGAAAACCATCCAACGGAACCAAGCACCTGGACCTATTTATATAATATAGATATATATATTTTAATTGAAACTATCTCCCTCAAATTTTCATGACTCCTAGGTTTAGCTCATTAGGAACCATGTGGAAACGTATATGGAACTAACAATTGTCAAACACTTTCTTCTTACATGAGAAGATATGGAAGTACTATTCACTAAACCAAGTACTTGATGTTTTAGCAAATATTTTTTAATTGATATTAGTGCTTGGTATGATCAGTTTCATGGATCCAATCGAAAATTGGATCAGACCAGTGGTTCAATTTTCAGGTAAATCCATGAAATGAGCAAATGGTTCGCAATCTATATTTTACGGAACCGGTCCCTAACTAACGATTCTAAATTCTAAGGTGGGAACCACCCATCTTGAAAACCAATCACCCCTAAATGTATCCATGAGTTTGCCATGGAATTTTCTATAAATGCTCAAGATTGAAGTAGCCAGACAGTTCGTTTGATCAATTTATAGATTATCACATATCTTTTCTACCACGCATCGAAAATTCTTTACCGTTAGTAAGCAAAAATTTGAAGGCAGGTTAGGTAACATTATAAAAAGAAAAATTCTTTATAGCCATTTTCTGAAAAAGAGGAAAAGGATGAGTTAGAGCAAAAAAAAAAAAATGGAAAATGGATTTTTTTGGTCTAAAAAAAAAACAAATAAAATCGAGTCTTTGCGCGCCTAAATCAGATGACGTCAGCGTCTCTTTGTCTCTCTCTCCCCCCCTACATCTCCTTTTCGTCCCGCCAAACCTCAAGCCCTAATTGAAAAAATCTTCTTCCTCCTTGTTCGAAAGGGTTGAAGGATAGGATACGCTGCAATCACCAGTTAGCGTCGCTTCCGCCCGTTTCTTTCTCCACTAGAGTCCCGCGACTGCGGCAATGGCTTTCTGGGGTTTGTAGCTTTTTCTCTGCCGCTTTCTTCTTCCCTCCCTCTCTTTTTTTTTTTTTGGTTGCCTTTCTCTAGATTTCATTGCTTCTGTGCGTGAGAGGAAGGGCGGGAATAGAACGTGAATTTACTCTCTTTTTTTTCCAAATGGGTTCTTCTTAAAGAGTGGAATCTACAGCTGAACTGAGGGTTTCAATCGATAGTTTAGTTGAGCTCATAATTCGCAAATGAACCTATTTATCAGCCTATGCCGTCTCCAACTCCGTGACCCCGATGAGCGTGACATCTTTGGCTATTCAGGTGTCGAGGTGAAACCCGGTAAACCCTTCGTTCATCCGTCAAACGGGGGGAGACAAAGGCTCCATATCTCACAGGTGATGAATGGCTGAGAATCTTTGTTCTTTGCTCTGTTTTTTTTTTTTGTGCTTTTTTTTTTGTTTATTAGGATCAAGTGTCTTTGCTGTGTGTCTTTGGATGCTTTACTGTGTGCTTTCTCGAACCAGTTGCGTACATGGAGTTGATAGCTGAGGAAAGAACCTTAGTTGTATTTCTTTTTGATTGGTTTAGTTGATAAAGTGACATCATTTCGACAGGCAACACTGGGGATTGGTTCTGCCACGAACAAAAGCATAGTTCAGTGTAATGTGGGGAACAAGAGTCCTGTTTTTCTGTGCTCTTTGTTTCCTGACGGGGCTGAATCGTCTCAACTAAATTTGGAATTTGAGGAAGCTGAGGAAGTCATCTTTTCAATTGTTGGCCCTCGGAGTGTGCACCTCTCCGGTTTCTACCTGGGAAGTGGTCGACATTACACTGCAAATGATGAGTCGTATCCTTTTATTAAGCCTTTTAGGTTTCATTCCCTGTCTTAATGTATTCTTCTTGAACCATATTCCAAGATATGTGTTGATACCTAAAATGAAAACCTTACTTGAGAATGAACACGGACGAAATTTCCTTGGGTTTAGATGAGTTGTTTTAGTTGATAAAGGTGATGCCTTTTTCATGTGGAATTGTTCTTAGATGACCTCATAGAAAGAGTTAAAATGATGTGTCATCCCATGCATTACTATTGAGGTTTTCCTCCTTTACAATGATCGTCAGAGAATCATTTGGTGAAGACATAGCAGGGACTGATACAGAGAGATCCAACGATGAAGATGAGTATGAGGGTAGTTTCATCGACGATGATGATCCAGAACTATTTTCACCTTCTCCTTCTCCTTCGCTAAATGATGCCGGTACTTCACCATTTACCTGTTTCTTTTTTATTTACACTCAACTTTGAGGGACTTATTAGTTTCTCAATCAAAATGATACACATTATGGATTTCAGTGCAAAACGCATTCTGTAACGTTTGGTGATTTCACCTGATGGTCTATTTCTAATGATGGTTCGGTAGTTATCTCCTTCATTATGTTCCTATATCTTATTACCAATTCAAGATACTGTAAGAGAAAAGACTACTTAAATGTATCAAATTGTATCCAGCTAATTTTTATCAATTGGTGGATATCTATTTGTAGTTTTTAGCATCTCGTGTGACATGAGAAATATGATTTGCTTCTCCTTGATATTATTTTGCTTGGTCACATGCATAGTTGTAGCTTACTTGCAGGGTTAGATAAACAGAGACCCACTAAACTGGGATTTTTAAACACTTGGATGCTACTACTGATTAATCGGCTCCCAATTATTGGTTTTGGTTGATTGAGAAGAGCTTGTCTTGTTAGTATAATGTTAAATATTTAGAAAAAAAAAAGGAAAAAGAAGTTAGGAACTTTGTCATTGTTTATCCTCAAGAACTGAGTGATAAACAGGTTTGTACTACACGCAAAGCTGCCAATTATCTGGGGCAGTTGGGAGATCTGTTTGTCAATAGCTGTTTCCAAGTTCTCTGAGCTTGATTTGATTTTCCTTCTGCATGTGAACTTAGTTGACTGAGTTTTGCAATGATGTTTAGAAAGTGTAGATGAAACACAAACTTTTCTCCTGCCTTGCTCTTCATTGTAATCTGAAACTCTGTTCCTTATGTTATCAAAACTACGTCAAACATACTGAGTTGTTAGATATGACGAGGGACTTAAATCTTATAATTGAAGATAAGGTTTACTTATTCATGTGGTGAAGTTTAATGGTTACCTCATCCTTATTGTTTTGTCTCTCAATCGCTGTCTCATCCTCTTTTGTACTGTATGCAAGATGGACAGCATCTTCCATTCATGGTACATTCATTTTGAGGTGTTTGTCTTATGATATTATAATTGCAGTACATGAGGAATCAGATAATGGAAAACCTAGGGAGAGGAAAGGCAGACAAAGAAGACTTAGAAAGAAATATCATCCCAGTGAATCTGGTAAGGAATGTAGTCTTGAACAGCATAACATTGTTGATGACAAGGCCAAGGCACAGGCATCAGAAAGTGAAGATGAAGATTCATTCTTTACATCCTCCTTGCTTACGAAAAAGCATGTGGCGAAAGATTCCAAGATAGATGGCCCACAAGAGAAACCTCAAAGGTGACTATTGTGGAGAATTAGTGAAGTGTCGTGCTATGTTTTCAAGCATATTGAATAGATCCTAATATGTCTTTTGAAAGAGGAGGATCTTTGTCCATTATTCAGCAGTCCTCAAATATCATAATGACTTTCTATCTCGTCTCCTAGATTGACGGATGTCTTTCCTTTTGTCATTTCTGGAATGCAAAATGCCTCTATACTATGAATATGGTTATCTTTTGTGCATTTGACAACTTGGTACCTTTCTCTAGTGGAATCCCTGAAGTTGGCACAAAGATGAAGAGGAAGAGAAATGAAGAATTTATGGAGTCCCCTATTGCAGTTGATAAGGCTAATCCTCATAATAAGCTCAAGGAAAATCAAGCCTGGCAAGGTCAGGGGATCGTGGGTGCTGATAAGTATGTATTTTTATGCTTTGTGTAGTATATGAATGTACACTATTCAAACCTCCAAGAATGCTTTATTGTGCCATGTTCACTTTGAATCCTGCATGATGCTTGTTGCACTTTCTTGGGCGGGGGGCTGAACTGGTTCTGGTAATCTATTATTCAAGCAGCGAAGCTGGTCAAGTCAGTGGTTTCTTCCTGACATCTGATGAGGCCACAACCAAATGCTTTGAAAAAGAAAAAGAAAAAACGCGCGAATAAGAGTCTCACAAGAAGAGGGCATCGTTGAGAACAATGTGAACCCAGTTGTCCAGAGTGAGTACTTCTTCGTTCTTTAGGTCTTTGATTATCAAACCCACTGAATTCATGAACATGCAGCAATAGTATAATCTCATTCAGCAATAGTATAATGTTTGCCAAGTGTCCGAATGTCATGCCATGTGCAATGGAATCAGAACTATCGTGGCACATAATAGTGAATTACTAACTCTAAGAACAAATCTATAATGGGCAATTATTTCTCAGTTTTCCATCTGCAAAACGTTTTGACCTATGTTGTTTTCTGTTTAAAGCCCCTGTTTTTCCCCTAATGGGATATCTTATATTTGTATATGGACAGTTCTTTTGTAGTAGGAATGAAAAGTCATGTTTATAACTATTATGACAGCATAAATCAATAGATTATGTGCATGATGTATAGGAATTTGGCTCTTGATGCTCAGCAAGTAACTGATGGAGAAGATTCTGGGAAGAAAGACATGAAGAAGAAGAAGAAAAAGAAGGATAGAGCCCAGCATAGCGAAGCTGCCATCATAACCGAGAGAATATTTTACCACGACAGAAAGGTCAGGTTGGACACTAAGATGAAAGACAGGGATGCTGATGATGACTGCCAAGTTAGGAAGCTGCCAAATGGACTAACAATTGGAGGAGCTTGAATTGGAAATCCTGATGGTAAAGTTGTTGCTCCTGGTAAAAAAGTAAGCTGTGAACCATTTACTGGAGTTGATCTGACAGGAATTGGGTTTCTTTTAATCGTTTTGTGCACATAACGGGTAGATCAATATTTTTTTTTGGTTTCAGATTAGGTTCACTATGTATGGGCAAGTTTATGGATAATGGCGGTTTTTGATTCACTATCGGTGGAAACCCCTTAAAACTCCACCTAGGTATGTCTTGATGGGATGGCAATATTTTCTTGATTAATTGACCTTAAACTACTTTTGAGGATGGTCTTAAAAAGTATAAGTGCAACTTTTCAAATTTCCAATCTTGTTTACGGGTTTTGTTGCATCGTTCAGGGTTCTGGAGAAGTTTGAAGGGTTGTGGATGATGGCCTATGGTATTATTAGTCATAAATCTTTTTGTTGATTTCTCATTGGTAACATTATCCTTTGATATTTCTATCATATGCGTGGATGATTTTTTTTTCTCAGGCATGCGAATTGGTGGCAAAGAAGGCTTACTATTCCACCCTCTTTGAGGTACATTAATAGTTAATATGTTTTCCGTCTACCGTTTTCATTGCCTCGATGTAACCATCTGATTTGGATGCAGCTATGCAGATAGAGGACCAATCATACAGTTCC
>JAGVVM010006937.1:0-29436 GCA_019149425.1 Psidium friedrichsthalianum
AACTTATCTGTGAAAATGAAGAGAAAGTGATGGAGATGAAGATGATGGTCGGCCGAATGAGGGAGGTAGGGAGAGAGAGTGTAGAAATAGAATTAAATGGGTGGAATCAAATAAATAAGTTAGTGGGGTTAGGTGAACTGAGAAGATATGAAAGGAGACTGATGTGATGCCTTGGAAAATTGTGCATGATGGGATTGATGTGCTTGATTGATGGATGATTGATGTGAACATCTGATTTGACTTGCTTGATATGCGTTGCCAAATGCCACGATCGGGTCCTGAGCGGCCGAACGAACTTCGACTGGAATTGGTTGCGTTTATCGTTTCGCTCTCAAATAATCCTATTTGATCTAATTCTTAAGGATGAGCACTTTACCGGGGGTATTTCGGTATTTTCCATTCACGTCTTCTTCGCGAAGTGCACCAGCTGTCTGCCTTCGGGCGACTACTTCTGAAACTGAATCCATTTTCCATTGTGATTATCTAATAATTCGATTGTCCAATATCGGATTTTCATTTCGTGGTCAAATCATTAAAATACCGGACTATGTCGGAATTTTTCAGACCAACGGGCGGCTGTTGGAAAATTTCCCTGGTAGCCTTTCCCCTTCGGTTAGTCGTCCCAGGGTACCTAATCCTGAGTGAATATGATCAGAGTGTACTAATGAAGGATACATTCATTGAGAAATCTTCGACAATTAGGTCGAATTTTCAGACTGTCACATCCGTTGTCACCTCAATCAATGTTCACATCAATCATCAAAAGGTCAAAGTCACACAATTCCAATGAAGTCATCAATCACCATGTCCATCAGATGTCCATCAACTATTTAAAAAACCCTATTACCTAAACCCATTATCCATTTTGAATTATGATTTTTCACTCATTATAATCGTCTTCTCTCTCTCTCACTATCATTCGGCCCACCATCCATCTCTCCCCTCACTCACCCGAAATCTGCATCTTCTTTCTTCTCTTCTTGGTTCTTCGTCCGTCGGCCACCGTCTACCGCCCAATGCCGCCCTTCCCGTCGCCATTCTGCCACCGTCAGCCACCACCAGCCGCATCTCCATATTAGTATAGTCCTTTGCCCCACTCCTCACTTTGTTTCCGTGACCGTGAAGCCGCAAAGCACGACCAGACCTCACTCATTCTCCTCTCTCTCTCGGTTCGTTCCAGCCGACCACCCAAGTCGCCGTTCGTCCGGTCGCTGTCGGCCCCACCACTGTCACCCACCATCTTGGTAGTCTTTCACATCCTCCCTCTTAAACTTTTGTGCTTGAGTCTTCATTTGATGCCCGAACCAGACCTAAACCTCCTTACTCCTCCGGTGTCTTCATCGCCGCCGTTGGAGGCACTGGCCACCACGGCTAGTTCCACACGGTCCCACGCCCCTCTAATGATCTAGGCTCCTTCTTAGACATGAACAGCCCCTGGAACTCACCGACCAGCCCCGTTTTCGGCGTCTCCTCCTCCTTGAGCCGTGAGCCCAAACCGGCCGCCGGGTCCCCACCATCTCGCGTTGGTTCCAACCCATTTAGGTAATGCCCCCACCCCTAACCTTGCTTAGGAAATATGTTATGCTTAAAGTGTTTGGTTGTTTTGGGGTTTTTTTTTTGGTTTGGTGCATGTAATCCAGTAGAATCATGGAAAAATTATTAAGGAACTCTTAATCGTTGAGGAATTATACTACATGGGCGTTCGTGGGCTTGCCGGCCCCACCAAATTGGGCTTGAGGAGTGTCATTGTGGCTGGTTGTTTTTTTTTTTTTTAATGTGGCTAGGGCGTAGGAAGGAGTGGCCGAATGAATATATTGGCTTGGGATTCAATTTGGGAACAAAATAAAGTAAGATTGAGCTTGACGGGCCTTAGGGTAGTTCATTGGGCATGGGCTTTGGACGTGATTCATGGGTCTAATTGGGAACTGTGTGAATGGGCTTGGATGTGAAGAAATGAGGCCTAGAGGTGTTAGTTGGGCCTAAGGGCTCTTTTGGAGCAAATTTAACAAGGTTAGGCCTTTATGGCAAAGTAGTCGTTGGGCCATAGGCTTGACGAGAATTGTAAGTCTTAATGTACCATCCTTTAACAACGATGTTACTAACAACCAATTATGGGCTTAAGGAGTGGTGATGGGCCAGATTTCAGCCGGGCTTGATTTGGACTAATAGACTTGAATTGGCCGTGTAGCCCTGGCTTGAACGTGGGCCTTGCGGTCCATTAGAGTACTAAAAACTCAATCTAAGAAACGTTTAATGGGCGAGTAAGAAAACCGTAGATTAGGTAAGATTAGGCCGGAATTGATTAATGGACCTTAGTTGGGCTGAAAAGGACTTAAAATTGTTAACTTTTGGGAAGGAGTAGGGTTACTTTAAGGAACCTAATGTGATAAACTATTCGGATTGAATTTGAGGACGAAGCATTATGGATTTAGACTGTGAAACTGGACCGCGAGTCCAGAAACTGGTTCTAGTGCATGAATATCTATTGAATGGGGGTAGGTGCTGATCTGAGGCTCGGATGGAATTCGCGGAGGGAATCTTAATACGACCCAGGGTCACATATTGTATAAATGCTAAATGAGGTGTTATGACTCAATGTTGACTGTCATGCTATGCTCGGGTGTGTATGCTCCATCGCTTGAGAACGATTGAATTGTACCCTACGACCTGTGTGACGTGTCTGGACTTAAAACGATTGCAAGCATGGACATGTGTCAATGAGTCGGAGTGACAAGGGGAGGTCGGCTCTGAGCGTGTTTACGCGGGAAGTGGTGAGATAAGCGCTGTCAACTGAGGCGTACACACGCTGGGTTGGGACACGAGCTGATGCGACGAAGACGTGGCTGGATCCATCTGGGTATATTGTGGCTATTTGTGATTCAGGCGTTTGGCATCTTGTTGAGTTATGATGGTTGATCGTCCACCCTCTGCGTGCGAACTGTTTCCTCGCCATCTTATGGTTACTGGTAGACCGACCCTTGCTCTGTGAACTGTTGTCCATCATTAGAGGGGAGACCCTGTAAGAGGTAATTAGTAAACCCTAGACATTTGGGTAGGATCGAATCGGCTAGTATGCTTTATCCTACGCTAGGATTAGTGGTGAGCTTGCTAAGTCTCGACTCACTCGCATTGTGACAGTCTGAAAATTCGACCCAATTGTTGGGACTTCTGAATGAATGGATATATTTTCATTAGTATGCTCAAATCAATTCTCACTTAGGATTAGCTACCATGGGATGACTAACCAAAGGGGAATAGCTACTTAGGAAATTTTCCTAAACAGCCGCCGTTGGTCTGAGATTTTGACAGAGCCGTAATTTAATGGATTTGGCCACGAAATGAATCCGACCTTGGGCATCGAATTTCTAAGACGGTCACAATGGAGAATGGATTCAGTTACAGAAAAGTCGCCAGAAGGGCAGGCAGCCGGTGTACGTCGCGAAGCAAGACGTGAGTAGAAATTACCGAAAGCCTCCGGTAAATGCTCAGTCCTTAAAAATTAGATTAAAATAGAATCATTTTGGAAGGAACATGATAGAACGGTACAATCCCGTCTGAAACTCGTTTGCGCTCGGGACCCGATCGGTGCATTTGGCACGCATCCCGAGGCGAAGTCACATCAAATGTCACATCAATCAGTTGTCAAATCAATCAATCAAGTCTGTCACGCCCCGAATCCTATGGCTCGCGACATCCCTAGGCTCATACGACGATCACATCTGCGTGTGCCTGGCCTACGAGCAGCGACGGCCCGGGATGCCCATCGCGGCCAGACAATGCATCGGTCAACCATAACCTGCGGAAGTGAGCCTTCTATCCATACATGCATACGTATGATAATGGGGTAGCACGTACGAGAAAGAACACACATACAAAAACAGCATTTCATATATATATATTATATATATATATATTATATATATAAGCGTTAGGTACAGACCCCAAAATGAAGCATACACTACGGTCCAAAATCGTACGCTCACAACCTAGACTCGACACCAGGTGCGGTCACTCCTGCGGCTCCTCCTCGGGGTCGTGTCTTCCCAGGGGTCATCCTCCTCCTTTGGATCTGCATCCATATCCCCGCCTTCCTCGTGGCCGTCGACCTCCATGCGACCTGGAGACGCAGCTCTACCATCGGTCGGGGTCTACCACCTCGCCTCCATAAGCAGCGGGGCGAAGGAGTCTAGGGTCATCCTCCATAGGTACGGAAACGTCGCGGAGGGGTCCCTCAAAGCCAAATATACCCTCTCTCATCTAGGCCTCGAATCTATAGGGGACAAAGAGTGGGGTACCCCTGATCCACCCATATGGTGGTCAGTCGTCGCTCTCAGGGGGCCAGGATAGCGCCTCTTCCACGTGCTGGGTGATCTCGGTCTCTATCTGCACGGGCAATCCAAAAAGTGTAGGGGCTGGGCCATCACTGGCGTCCGAGATCTGTAAAACATGGCAACCACCGCTAGTGAGTCGAGGACTCAGCAAGATCACCACTAATCCTAGCGTAGATAGAGTATATTAGTGGTTTTGGGCTAACCAGTAGACTAAGGTTTCTGGCCATCTAATTCGGGTACTCTCACTCGTTATGGGTACCAAGTCCAGAGCGTGAACAGCCAGACTACGCATAGTAATGCAACATGCATATCGTAAATGTAGACGGGCAATCAACAGACAATATCAGTACTCAGTATGCAAAAACCAGATGCATGATTCAGCCGCCTCAATCGATCCCATTGGATCCTGCCACGCGTCTCATACGCATCAGGCTCGTGCCTCAACCCACGTGTGGTACGCCTCAGGTTGGCACGCTTGTCTCTCCATCCCCGCGTAAACACGCATCAGGGCCATCCAACCAACTTATCTCTCAATTCCCGCGTAAACACGCATCAGGCCATCCACCCTAAGCCAGCTTATCTCTCCAGTTCCCCGCGTAACACGCACAGGGCCCATCCAACCAGCTTATCTCTCCAGTTCCCGCGTAACACGCATCAGGGCCCATCCAACCTGTCACCCCTCACGGGTGACCCATGCCATGCTCATGACGTATTGTACTCAGATAATTTCAAGCAATGCATTTTTCACAGAGCAGGCAATCACAGTGTTTCACATGCAAGGAAGCATAGCATTTCGGGGAGTAATTCAATCAACTTGCATTCGTCAAGATGAGCTACATGTGAATCCCAGTACCTTACAAGCAGGTTTTTGATCATCTGAATTCAATCAGGTACCCTTCACTTTCTTTTAATAAGATCAATCGGTTTCCCTGTGTATTAAGTCAAGAAAATCTCGGTAATAACTACTGCCATTCTAGGAAACCATTTATTTCGGAACCCAGTCCTGTCAGGCTCAATGACCCGGTCCAAGCCCAGTCCTATATGATCAGTCCCCGGCCCATCAACGGCCATAATTGGTATCTTAGAATACTTTTGGATTTTATTAAATTTAGATTAGGCCCGGACTAAGGCCCAATGGTACCTCTCTTAATTCAAGCCATTTAGTTGGGTTAAGCCCAATTGGGTCTAAGGCCCATTACCATTCTCAAGCCCATAATTTAATTATTAGGATTAAAAACATAATTGGGCCCAATATTTTATTTAATTTCGTGCAAGACCCAAGCCAAATTTTTCAAGTAAGCCTATAAAGCCCAATTCACGCATTTTTAGGCCCAATTCATAGCCGAAGCCCATATACATTAATGAGCCCTAACTTTTCATATTCAAGACCATAATTGAGGCCCAATTCAACTAATTTTCGTCCATATGAGGCCCATTAAACCAACTGAGTCCTTTAGTTCAAAATAGGTTGATTGGCCAAAATAGTCCCCAAGCCATTAGCAACCTTAGGCCCACTATCCACACGCCTAGGTCCATCAATGTAGCCACCTTCAACATTTCAAGGCCCAAACTCAAGCTCTCAAGACCACGTGCTTGGCCCAACAATCAATCCCTAAATTAAACTCATGTAAACTATCACAATCACCCATTAATTGCATAATCACCCTCATAGCCCCTAACAACAAACAACACATGCATACAACATGCCTAGGCCATGATTAGGGTTAAGCTTACCGGTGTGGGCTGGACACGGCGGCGACAACGGCGGAGGGAGGACGGCGGACAGACGGTGCTCTCAGCCTAGTGAGAAACAGCCGGGTTGGATTTTCAAACAAGGCCTAATGACCATGGAAATGAAGTGAGCAAGCTTGGGACACTTACCGAGGAGTGAGGGCGGTCGGTGATGAGGGACGGTGGCCGGACGGCGGCCAACGACGGCGACGGTGGGACGGCGGGCGGACGGCTACGCGAAATAAGAGAGGGAAGGAGAGAGAATAAGGTCTGGTTGTGTCTCCCAAGGGCCATATGGCCGCCGAAATGAAGGGGTGACGGACTATGGAGCCTACCTTGGCAAGGGCAAGGCTGGTGGTGGCGAACGATGGCGGCGGACGGTGCTTCACGGCGACGGAGAGCGATCGCGGCCGAGCGAGTAAGGGAGATAGATCACGAGAGGGAGAGGGAGATGATGGAGGAGGGTGATCGGCCGAAATGGGTGAGGAGGAGAGAGAGTGAGGGAGATTATAACAAAATAAAATAAGGGAAATAAGGTTATAGTGGGAGTTGGTAGGTTTAGGTTGTACTTTGATGTGACCATGAGGAGACTTGATTGATTGCCTTGGGAATTGTGCCATGGTGTGATTAATTGATTGATGTGATTGATGGGACATTGATTGACTGACTTGCCTCGATTTGCGTGCCAAATGCCTCGATTTCAGACTGTCACAAAGTCCATCAATCACATAAGTCCCAATGCAAATCAATCAAGTCATTTCATTTACACTTATCATGTCACATAATCCATACCTAACCCACTATTAAGTTTATTTTGAATATTCACAAGTATAATCTCTCTTCTCCCTCTCTCTTCTCCATTCGGCCGCCCATCATCTTCCCTCCTCCTCCGAAATCTTCTTCTTCTTCTTCTCCATGGCTCTTCGTCCGCCGGCCACGCCCGGCTCCGTCGCCGTCATTCCACGTCGGCTGCCACTACCATTCATCCTCCTTCACTAGGTAAGCCTTTTAACTTTCCTCACCCCATCCCGTAGCCATTGAGTCCCTTTGAGTACCAACCAGACCCTAATCTCTCGCCCTCTCTCGGTTCCGTCCAGCCGACCGCCTCAAGCCGATGCACCGTCACCGTCTGCCGCCTTCCACCACCCCACACGGCCATCCTCACCTCGGTAAGTCTTCTAATATCCTCCCTCTTCAGTTTCGTGGTTCGACTCCTCGTATGAGCCCGACCAGACCCGTTTCCTCTTGCTCCTTCTCGTCGTTTGTTTGCACCGTGGGGAGCCGGGCTGGCCAAGCTTGCTTCGCCCATTTCCTCAACCCTTCTAAAGTGTGAAGCCACCATTTTTAGGCCTTGAGAGTCTCTTGGAGTCGCTGAACCAGACCGCACCACCGTCTCTCTCTCCCTTGGCTCCGCGAGCTCAAATCGGGCTACTTGGGCCTTCACCGTTATCACCATCCCTCAGCCTACTTTGGGTAAGCAACCCTAATCCCGGCTTAGGCATAATGTATATGTGTTTGGTTGCGTCATTGTCACGCCCCGAGTCCCAATCGAGCTCGCAACATCCCTGCTCATATCGTAACGAACCTGGCGTACGCCTGGCCTACGAATAGCGACGGCCCAGGACGGACATCGCGGCCAGACGACGCTATGGTCTAGCGCAAAACCTGAAACCTGCGGAAGCGTGCCTTCTACACATGCATACATGCACAAGATAATAGGGTAGTATGAAAAGACAAGAACACTTTTACAAAAGGAAGACAACAACATATATATATATAGTCGAGCGTTAAGTACAGACCTCCAAAAGAAAACCTCAACCTATGGTCGCGACACCTACGCTCTCACTATACCCAAAAGTCTAACCAGTGACAGTAGGACTTAATCCTCCTCAGGCTCTTCCTCGGGATCCTCCTCGGGATCCTCCTCTGGATCCTCCTCTGGGTCCTCTTCTGGATCCTCCTCTGGGTCCTCCTCATCGGTGTCCATGGCATCACCCTCCTCATGGCCGTCTATCTCGGAACGTCCGGGAGACGGTACTCCTGCAGTAGGTCGGGGTCGATCACCTCGCCACCATACTCAGCGGGCTGCAACAAAATCGGGTCTTCCTCCATAGGGATCGGGGAATCTCTCTAGGGTCCCTCAAAACCATGTAGACCCTCTGTCACGCCCCGAACCCCAATCGAGCTCGCGACATCCCTGCTCATATCGTAACGAACCCTGCGTACGCCTGGCCTACGAGTAGCGACGGCCCAGGATGTACATCGCGGCCAAGCTACGCTAGCGCACAATGGCAACTATCTGAAACCTGCGGAAGCGTGCCTTCTATACATGCATACATACACAAGATAATGGGGTAGTATGAAAGGACAAGAACACTTTTACAAAAGGTAATACATCATCATATATATAATCAGGCGTTAGATACAGACCCCAAAAGAAAACCTCATCTATGGTCATGCTATCTACGCTCTCAAAACTAGACCAGAAACAGCGGGACTCAGTCCACCTCAAGCTCCTCCTCGGGGTCCTCCTCTGGGTCCTCCTCTGGATCCTCCTCGTCTGTGTCCATGGCGTCACCCTCCTCGTGACCATCGATCTCAGAACGTCCTGGGGACGGCAGCTCCTGCAGTGGGTCGGGGTCGATCACCTCGCCACCATACTCGGCTGGCTGCAACAGGATGGGGTCGTCCTCCATAGGGATAGGGGAGTCTCTCTGAGGTCCCTCAAAACCATACAGGCCCTCTCTATACCAGGCCTCGTATCTATGGGGTACAAGGTAGGGTCCACCCTGATCTACGAGTACAGTCGTCACATGCCTATGCCACAGAGTGGCGTGCATATCAAAATGGAGGGTGATCTGGGTATCCATCTGCACTGGCAGTCCAAAAAGCATCGGTGGTGCATCCATCACGGGCGACCTGGATCTGAAAATGAAGGGCAACCACCGCCCGTGAGTCGAAACTCAGCAAGCTCACCACTAATCCTAACGTAGGATAGCGCATACTAGTGGGGTCGGTCCTATCCAGTGGACTAGGTTCACGGTCCAGGATTCAGACACTCTCAGTCCCCTCGGTACCAGGCCCTCAACGTAATAGTCGACAGGCAAGCGTATCAATGCAATTCAAGTTATACAGACGGGCAATAACAAGCAGTCACAACAATGCCATATGCAATGCAGCAGGCCTCAACCGGCCATGTCGGATCCCAGTGGATCATACTCGGGCCTCAACCGGCCATAACGGATCCCAATGGATCATGCCCGTCTATCACTCCAAATCCCATCAGGGCTCACCCAACAGTGCCACTTGGCAATTTCCTCAACTGCGTATCTGACGCCTTACGTTGGTTTCTCCCTTTTCCCTCCATTTCCCCGCGTATCAACGCCTCAGGGGCACCTTCTCTTGCCACATCTCTGGTGACACATGCCATGCTCTCAATGTATGCGGGGCCCACATGATTGCAACCAGCAAATCAGACATAGAGCATGCATGAAATGGCATATATGCACAAGCACAGGGCACATCAAGTAATCATCATTAATCACGTGCTCATCAGACCCCACTACAAGGAATCGAATGCCCCACACACAGTTCCTCAACTAGACAGGCTCAAAAGCATGTCTCATACCATTTCTCTAGTCAAGCCCATATAATTTGGAACCCTGTCTCAACGGACTTAATAATTCGGCCTAAGCCCAATCGCCCATGTTAGTCCCCTGGGAGTTAGTATCCCACGACTAATGGTTCGGTGTTTTATTAACCCCTTGGTTATAGTTGGATTAGGCTTAGCTTGGTTTAAGGCCCGATTAGTGGGTTCAGGTACGGTTGGGCCTAAAGCCCATTCTTGGGTCCAAGGCCCACAAGGGTATTTAGGTCTAGCAAGGTAAGTCGGCCCATTATGAAGTTTTAATCCCATTAGTCAAGTTGGGCCCATTAGGGTTCAAGGTTAAATGAAGTGGGTTAGGCCCATTAGACCAAGTTGGGCTTATTAAATTAAGTTGGGCCCAATTAGTATCTAAGGCCCATTAACCAAATATAGGCCCATGAATAAATTTTAAAGTCAATTATATAATTCCAGTCCATTAGTATTAAATTTTCGTGTAGGGCCCAAGCCCATTTTCAAAAGTTAGTCAAATAGGCCCAATTAGTCCATTTTAGGCCCATTTAGTCATCCTAGGCCCATGTACATTAATGGGCCTCATAAATTAAGGTTCAAGATCATAAGTTGGGCCCATCCAATTCCAATTTTCGTCCATATAGGCCCACCATTACCAATTTGGTCCAATTAGTTTAGTTTAGGCCCAATTAGAAATGAATTAAGTCCCCAATCCCATTATTACTCTTTGGGCCCACTACATACACGCCTAGGTCCATCCAAATCAGCCCATTTTCAACATTTCAAGGCCCAATTGTAGCTTCCCAAGCCCTACACGCACGGCCCATAATATGCACACCATTAAACTAAAGCCCATTAGGCTTAATTACCCATATTATGCCATAATCACCTTAATTAGTCCCTAACACAACCATCCACACATATACCTACTAGCCTAAATTAGGATTAGAGGATGGAGCTTACCTAAATGAGGGCCGGGACGGCGGCTGGTCGGCGACGGGACGGGCGGAGGCCGACGGAGCTCACGGCGGCTAGGGGGAAACCGAGAGAGGAAATGGTGAGGTCGGTGTTCGTGGGTCCCAAACCACGAAATGAAGACATGAAGAAGAGGAGGGAAGGCTCACCGTGATGGGACGGTGGTCGACGGAGGCTGGACGGTGGCGGTTGAACGACGACGACGACGACGACGGGCGGACGGCTTCGGGCGAACGCGGGCTAACCGAGAGAAAAGGGAGAGAGTGAGGTCGGGGACGGCTTCAATGGTGGCCTTCGTGGCCATGGGAACGAAGAGGAGAAGAGGCTAGGGGCTTACCGTGGCGACGGAAAGCCGACGGTGGCCGAGGACGACGGCGACTTCACGGCGGCGGAGTGAACGGGAGGGAGGCCGAGAGGGAGAGCGATCGGGAGAGAAGGAGAGGAGAGAGAGAGTGGCCGAAAATGGGAAGTGAAGGAGGAGAGAGAGAATGAAGGATTATAATGCATATGGGACAAAATGGAGGTTATAGTGGAGTGGTTAGAATAGTGACATGGACTTGATGGATTTGATTTCATTGGGAATTGTGCCATGATGTGATTGATTGATGTGTCTTGGAAATTGTGCCATGATTGATGTGACATCCGATTGATGTGACAACTGATTTGACTTGCCTCGATTTGCGTGCCACATGCACTGATCGGGTTCCGAGCGCGAACGAATTTTGGACTGGATTTGGTGTCGGTCTATCGATTCTATTCTCAAAATCCTATTTAGTCTCATTCTAAGGTCTGAGCATTTACCGGGGGCATTTCGATAATTTTCCATTCACGTCTTGCGTCTCGACGTGCACCGGCTGTCTGACCTTCAGACGACATTTCTGAAACTGAATCCATTCTTCTTGTGTTTATCTTACTGATTCGATTGTTCATCGTCGAATTTCATTTTGTGGTCAATTTCATTAAATACCGACTCTGCCTCAGTCCCAGACCAACGGGCGGCTGATTGGGAAAAATTCCCAGATAGCCTTTCCCCTTCGGTTGGTCATCTCAGGGTAGCTAATCCTGAGTGAGCGTCGACTAGAGTGCATTAACGAAGCATTTCCATTCATTTAGAAATTCCGACAAATGGGTCGAATTTTTCAGACTGTCACACCCTCTCTAAACCAAGCTTCGAACCTATGAGGTACAAGGTAGGGTCCTCCCTGATCCACCAACACAGTAGTCAAGTGCCTATGCCACATCGTGGCGTGCATATCAAAATGAAGAGTGATCTGAGTATCCATCTGCACTGGTAATCCAAAAAGCATAGGGGGTGCCGCCATCACGTGTGACCTGGATCTGTAAAAAGAAGGGCAACCACCGCCCGTGAGTCGAAACTCAATAAGCTCACCACTAATCCTAGCGTAGGATAGCGTATACTAGTGGGTCGGTCCTATCCAGGGGACTAGGTTCGCGGTCCAGGGTTCAGACACTCACAGTTCCCTCAGTATCAGACCCTCAGCGCATAAGTAGACGTGCAAGGCATATCAATGCAGATCGTAATACACAGACGGGCAATAATTAAGCAGTCAACCATAATGCCATATGCCAATGATGCAGGCCTCAGTCGGCCATAACGGATCCCAATGGATCATGCCCGTCTATCTCTCCAATTCCCATTAGGCCCATCCATCAGTGCCACTCGCAATTTCCTCAACTGCGTATCTGACGCCTTACGTTGGTTACTCCCTTTTCTCTCCATTTCCCCGCGTAACAACGCCTCTAGGGCACCTTCTCATGTCACATCTCTGGTGACTCATGCCATGCTCTCAATGTATGCGGGGCCCACATATTTACAAACAGCAATTCAACCATAGAGCATGCATGCAATGTTTCACAAGTACGGAGACAGAGTACATCAAGGGAACATACGAGTAACCCCTACATTTAACAGTATAAACATCACATAGGCCCAACGCATTATAATTAATTCCCGGAGTAAACCAATCCTGATCGCACTAACCCAGGGACCCACTAAATTGGAACTCACTCCAAACAACCCAGCAGCTAAGGATTGATCCCAGAGAATCAGTAACCCATGATTAGTGATTTAGTGTTTTAATAACTCCTCAGGTGTAATTGAATTAGGCTTGGCTTGGGTTAAGGCCCAATTAGAAGATTTGGGTTCGATGGGCCTAAAGTTCATTCTAAGGGCCAAGACCCACAAAGGTAGTTAGGTCCAATAGGGTAGGTCGGCCATTGCAGAGTCTTAAGCCACATTAGTCAAGTTGAGCCCACATAATTTAGCTGGGTCCAATAAGGTTCAAGGTCAAGGGAGGTGGGTTAGGCCACAAGGCCGAATTGGGCCTATCAAATTAAGTTGGGCCTGTTTAGGTTCCAAGGCCCATTAACCAATTATGAGCCCATCATTAAATTGCAAGTTATTAATTAATTCAAGGCCCACTAAGAATGAAATTTTCGTGTAGGGCCCAAGCCCATTTTCAAAGATTAGCCTATTAGGCCCAATTAGGTCATTATAGGCCCAATTTGTTATCCTAAGCCCATGTACATCATTGGGCCTCCTATTTTAGTATTCAAAACCACCATTTGGGCCCAATAAATACCCATTTTCGTCCATATGTGGCCCATCCTCCAAATAGGGTCCAATTTGATTAGTTTAGGCCCAATAGTTTAGAGATTAGTCCCGGAGCCCAATAGAACCCTTCGGCCCATTAGCTTACACGCCCACTCATCAATTTGCAGCCCACCAATCAATTTCATGGCCCAATTACATTACCAATAGCCTCATATCTCGGCCCAAGCCAACAATTCCTCAATTAGCCTAATGTAACTTAACTTTATCACCAATTAGGCTCCCAAATCAACATGACTAGCCTTTAATACTTCATCCCACACTCATTTACAACTAGCCTAAACAAAGATAGAGGATGAAGCTTACTGGTACGGGCTGGTGTGACGGTGACGACGGGAATGGAGCGGTCGGCCTACCGGTGAGGGCGGGGTCGCGAGCTAGCCAATGAAGAGAGAGGGAGTGATGTCTGTTCTTGGCCTTGAGTGACCTCCATGGTCACGAAGAAGCAAGGACAAGGTCCAGGGAACTCACCAAGACGACGGGGGGCGGCTGAATTGAGTCGACGGCGGCCGGGACGACGATGACGACGTGACGGCGTCTCGGGCGGCTTCACGCGACGAACAAGAAAGAGAGAGAGGATGAGACGGGGTCATGGCTTCACTGCCTCCATGGCCACGAGAACAAGGAGGGGAAGGGCTAGAGGACCTACCGGGGGAGGATGAAGAGACGGCGGACGCGGCGGGGCGCCTGCGGTTCGGACGGGCGACGAGAGAGGGAAACCGAGAGGGAGGAGCGTTCGGGAGAGAGAGAGAAGGGGATTGCCGAATGAAATGAGGAGGAGAGAGAGAATGAGAGATTATAACCAATTAATTGAATGGATAATAGCTTTAATGGGTTAGTTACAATAGTAGGTTAGATTAGACTTGTACTTGATATGATTGATAGATTACCTTGGAAATTGAACCATGATTGATTGATTTGAACACTTGATTGATTGATGTGACATCTGATTGATGTGACATCTGATTCGACTTGCCTCGATTTGCGTGCCAAATGCACCGATCGGTGTCCGACGCGAACGGATTTTGGACTAGATTGATGTCGTTCCATCGTTCTATTCTCAAAATCCTAATTAGTCTCATTCTAAGGTCTTGCATTTACCGGGGGCATTTTCGTAATTCTCCTTTCACGTCTTGCTTCTCGACGTGCACCGGCTGTCTGACCCTCAGTCGACATTTCTGGAACTGATTCCGTTTCTTATTGTTTTTATCTTACTATTTCATTGTCCAAGTCGATTTCATTTTGTGGTCAATTTCATTAAATACCGACTCTGCCTCAGTCTCAGACCACGGGTGCTGATTGGGAAAAATTCCCAGATAGCCTTTCCCCTTCGTTGGTCATCTCAGGGTAGCTAATCCTGAGTGAGCGTCAGTCAAAGTGTATTAACGAGCATTTCCATTCATTTAGAAATTCAGACGACTGGGTCGAATTTCAGACTGTCACATTCTTCCCTTCTTATAGAATTTGCGACAGTCTATAAAATTCGACCCATTTGTCGGAATTTCTACAATGAATGGAAATGCTTCGTTAATACACTCTGGTCGACGCTCACTCAGGATTAGCTACCTTGGATGACCAACCGAAGGTGAAAGGCTATCTGGGAATTTTTCCCAATCAGCGCCCGTTGGTCTGAGACTGAGACCGAGTAGGTATTTAATGAAGTTGACCCAAAATGAAATCCGACATTGGATAATCGAATCAGTAAGAATAAACGCAAAGAAGAAATGGATTCAGTTTCAGAAATGTCGACTGAAGGTCGGACAGCCGTGCACGTCGAGAAGCAAGACGAATGGAAAATTACCGAAATGCCCCCGTGAATGCTCAGTCCTTAGAATGAGACCAATTAGGATTTTTGAGAATAGAATCGATGACCGACACCAAATCCAGTTCAAAACCCGTTCACGCTCGGGACCCGATCGGTGCATTTGGCACGCAATCGAGGCAAGTCCAAATCATATGTCACATCAATCGGATGTCACATCAATCAATCAAGTGTCATGTCAATCAATCACATCAATCATGGCCCAATTTCCAAGGAAATCAAATCCATCACTCACATCATGGTCACTATTTGCCACCTAACCACTAACTCAATTTTGATTTTAATAAAACTCTTATAAATCTCTCCCTCACTCTCTCTCCTCCCCCTCATTCATTTTCGGCCGTCCCCATTCCTCCCTCTCCCCTCTCCCGACGTCTCCCCCTCCTCTCGTCCCTCTCTCCCGTTCGCTCGCCCGGTCGCCCGTGAAGCCACCGTCCTCCGCCGTCGCCGCGCGAGCTCCACCGCCACCGTCACGTCCCATCTCCCTCCGTTGAGTCCTCTAGTCCTCCTTTCCCTTGTTGTTTCGCGGCCTTGAGGCTCCTTGAAGCCGCCCCAAACTCACCGTCCCTCTCTCTCTTCTCCGGCCCTGTAGCCGTGCCACCGTCGTCGTCATCATTCGCGCCGACGCCACCAACCGCCCCCGTCCAGCCTTCGTCGGCCCACCACCCCATCACGGTAAGCCCTCATCCCTTCTTGCCGTGGCCCTTTGTCCTTGGTTGAGGCCGAACCGACCCAACGTCTCTCTCTCTCTCTCTCTCTCTCGTTGTCCTAGCTCGCCGACCGACCGCCGCCGAGAAGCCGCCGTCAACCGCCACCGTCCGCCCTTCACCGACCCAAATAGGTAAGCTTCACTCCCTATTCTTGACCTAGGCTAGTTGTATATATGTGTGGATGGTTGTGTTAGTGCTAATTATGGTGATTATGGCTAAACATGTGCAATTAGGGCTTAATTGTGCATTAGAGTAATTATGGATTGTGAACGGGCCTAGGGCGTGGGCTATGGCATGTTAAATGGCCTTGAAAGGCTAAGAATGGGCCGAATGAGGGATGTAGCGTGAGGAGGGTGGGCAAAGTGAACTAATGGGCTTGGGGTTCTAATTTTATGCTAATTGGGCCTAAACAAGCCTAATTGAACCCAATTTGGATAATGGGCCTTATATGGACGAAATGGGCATTAATTGGGCCCAATTATAATTTAGAACATCAAACATAAGGCCCAATAGTGTACATGGGCCTAGGATGACTAAATGGGCCTAAAATGGGCTAATTGGGCCTATTTTGACTAACTTTTGAAAAATGGGCTTGGGCCCTACACGAAAGTTAATAATAATGGGCTTGAACTATATAATTGACTTTAAAATTTATTCATGGGCCTATATTTGGTTAATGGGGCCTTAGATACTAATTGGGCCCAACTTAATTTAATAAGCCCAACTTGGTCTAATGGACCTAACACACTTCATTGGACCTTGAACCTTAAGTGGGCCCAACTTGACTAATGGGCTTAAAACTTCATAATGAGCCGACTTACTTAGTGACCTAATTACCTATGTGGGCCTTGGGTGTCACGCCCCGAACCTCAATCGAGCCCGCGACACCCCTGTTCATGATACATCACGAATCCCTGCGTACGCCTGGCCTACGAGTAGCGACGGCCCAGGATGCTCATCGCAGCCAAGTGACGCTAGCGCAAATGACAACATCTCAAACTTGCGGAAGCGTGCCTTCTATACATACATACATGCACAAGGTACGGGGTAGCATGAAGAACAAGAACACTTTTACAAAGATAATACACATCATATATATATATATAGAGCGTTAGATACAGACTCCAAAAGAAAACTCACTATGGTCATACTATCTACGCTCTCGAAACTAGACCAGATACAGCGAGACTCAGTCCACCTCAGCTCCTCCTCTGGATCCTCCTCGGGGTCCTCCTCTGGGTCCTCCTCGGGGTCCTCCTCATCCGTGTCCATGGCGTCACCCTCCTCGTGACCATCAATCTCGGAACGTCCTGGGGACGGCATCTCCTGTAGTGGGTCGGGTCGATCACCCGCCCGCCATACTCGCTGGCGGCAGCAGGATCGGGTCGTCCTCCATGTGGATCGGGAGTCTCTCTGGGGTCCCTCGAAACCATACAGGCCCTCTCTAAACCAGGCCTCGTATCTATGGGGTACAAGATGAGGTCCACCCTGATCTACTAACACGGTGGTCACTGCCTATGCTACAGAGTGGCGTGCATATCAAAATGGAGGGTGATCTCGGAGTCCATCTGTACTGGTAGTCCAAAAAGCATCGGCGGTGCAGGCCATCATGGGTGACCTGGATCTTGTAAAAGAAGGGCAACCACCGCCCGTGAGTCGAAACTCAGCAAGCTCCCCACTAATCCTAACGTAGGATACGCATACTATCGGGGTCGGTCCTATCCAGTGGACTAAGTTCACGGTCTAGGGCTCAGTCACTCTCAGTTCCATCGGTACTAGCACCCTCAACACGAAGATAAATAGGCAAGGTATATCGATACAATTCACAAGATATAGACAGGCAATAACAGCAGTCAATCACAATGCTATATGCAATGAATCAGGCCTCAGTCGGCCATGTCGGTTCCCAGTGGAACATGCCCGTCTATCGCTCCAATTCCCATCAGGGCTCATTCTCAGCCATTTCGGCAAATGCCACACTGCGTCTCGAACGCCTTACGTTGGTCTCCCTTTTCTCTCCATTTCCCTCTGGCCCATTCTCAACGTCACAACTCTGGTGACTCATGCCATGCTCTCGATGTATGCGGGGCCACGTGATTGAAATCAGCACATCAGACATAGAGCATGGCATGAAATGGCATATGCGCACAAGTACAGAGCACATCAAGAAATCATCAAATATTCACGTGCTCAACAAGCCAAGCCATATGAGATTCAAGACCCCATGCACAATTTCTTAGCCAGACAGGTTCGATAGAATATCACATAGTAATTCTCGGGTCAGACCCATAACCATTGGACCCTTACTTAGCGGATTCAATATCTCAGGCCTAAGCCCATTCACTCAGGTTAGTCCCCTGGGAGTCAGAATCCACGACTAATAAATTAACGGTTAACCAATCCCTGCGTGTAGTCGAATTAAGCAAAGCTTGGCTTAAGGCCCATTAGGAGATTCAAAGTGAAATTGGGCCTAAGGCCTGACCTGAGGCCCAAGGCCCACAAAGGTGATTAAGTCCACTCAGGTAAGTCGGCCCATTATAGAGTTCAAGTCCATAGCCAAGTCGGGCCCATTAAGGTTCAAGGTCTAATGTATTGGTTTGGCCCATTAAACCAAGTTGGGCTCGTTACATTAAGTAAAGCCCAATTAGAAATTAAGGCCCAATACCATCTAGCCCATTTATAATTCTTAAGTCCATTTATGTAATTAAGGCCCATTAATATTAAATTTTCGTGTAGGGCCCAAGCCCATTTTTCAAAGATTAGCCAATAAGCCCATTAGCCCATTTTAGGCCCATTTAGTCATTCTAGGCCATGTACATTAATGGGCCTCATCTCTTAATATTCAAATTTATAAATTGGGCCCAATTAATACTCATTTTCGTCGCAAACTAGGCCCATTAACCAATTTGGGTTCAATTGGAATTTATTTGGCCCAATTAGCATAAAGTTAGAACCCCAAGCCCATTAGAACCTTAGGCCCATTAAACCTCACGCCCATCCTACTCATATCAGCCCATAATATCTTTTAAGGCCCAAACCAAATTCCAAATGGCCCACACGTCCGGCCATCATTCCACACAATTACACTAAAACCCATTAGGCTTAATTCCACTCTTACATACTAATCACCATTATAAGTCACTAATACACACACCATCCTCATATGCAACCGGCCTAGGCAAGGATTAGAGGTACGCTTACCGGTGGGGGCTGGTCACGGCTGATGGCGACGGACGGGCGAACGGCGGCCGGCGGAGCTCACGGCGACGAAGACTAACCGAGAGAGAGGGAGAGAATGAGGTGAGTTCGGGGGCCTTCCAAGGGCACATGGCCACGGGGACGAAGGGAGGACGGGCTAGGGAGGCTTACCAAGTGAGTGACGACGGTTGATGGTGGCCGTCGCGTCGGGACGGCGGCGGACGGGCGACGGGAACGGCGGTACGGGCTGGAACCGAGAGAAAGGAGAGAGAAATGAGGTCGGTCGGCCATGCCATGGTGGTCCCTCAAGTCCACGAAAGAAGAGAGGAAGAGGGTTAGAGCTACCGTGTGCGTGGAGAGACCGCCGGCGGCGTGGCGTGCTCCACGACGGCGGACGGCGGCGAATGGAGGGGCCGAGAGATCACGAGAGGGGAGATAGAGGATGGTGGGTCTTCGGCCGAAAATGGGAGGGGAGGAGAGAGAATGAGAGTGAGAGATTATAATACTTGATTTTCAAAATAAAGATTATAGTGGGAGTAGGTTAAATAGTGACCATGATGTGAGTGATTGACTTGATGGATTGCATGGGAATTGTGCCATGATTGATTGATTTGACAATTGATTGATTGATGTGACATCTGATGATGTGACATCTTGATTTGGACTTGTCTCGATTTGCGTGCCAAATGCACCGATCGGGGCCCGAGCGCGAACGAATTTTGGACAGGATTTGGTGTCGGTCTATCGAATCTACTCTCAGAAATCCTAATTAGTCTCATTCTAAGGTCTGAGCATTTACCGGGGGCTTTCGGTAATTTTCCCATTCACGTCTTGCTTCTCGACGTGCACCGGCTGTCTGACCTTCAGACGACATTTCCGAAACTGCCTTCATTTCCTCATTGTGTTTTCCTTACTAATTCGATTTTCCAATGTCGGATTTATTTTGGTCATTTCATTAAATACCGACCCTGTCTCAGTCTCAAACCCAACGGCGGCTGATTGGGAAAAATTCCCTGATAGCCTTTCCCTTCGGTTGGTCAGCTCATGGTAGCTAATCCTGAGTGAGCGTCGACTAGATTGTATTAATGAAGTGTTTCCATTCATCTAGAATTCTGACATTGGGTTCGAATTTTTTTGGGTTGGGAATTCGACCCAATTGTCAGAATTTCTAGATGAATGGAAACACTTCATTAATACACTCTAGTCGACGCTCACTCAGATTAGCTACCATGAGCTGACCACCGAAGGGGAAAGGCTATCAGGGAATTTTTCCCAATCAGCCGCCCGTTGTTTGAGACTGAGACAGGGTCGGTATTTAATGAAATTGACCAAAATGAAATCCGACATTGGAAAATCGAATTAGTAAGGAAAACACAATGAGGAAATGAAGGCAGTTTCGGAATGTCGTCTGAAGGTCAGACAGCCGGTGCACGTCGAGAAGCAAGACGTGAATGGAAAATTACCGAAATGCCCCCGTAAATGCTCAGACCTTAGAATGAGACTAATTAGATTTCTGAGAGTAGATTCGATAGACCGACACCAAATCCTGTCCAAATTCGTTCGCGCTCGGACCCGATCGGTGCATTTGGCACGCAATCGAGACAAGTCAATCAAGATGTCACATCAATCAGATGTCACATCAATCAATCAATTGTCAAATCAATCATCATGGCACAATTCCCCATGCAATCCATCAAGTCAATCACTCACATCATGGTCCTATTTAACCTACTCCACTATAATCTTTATTTTTGAAAATCACGTATTATAATCTCTCACTCTCATTCTCTCTCCTCCCCTCCCATTTTCGGCCGAAGACCCCATCCTCTCTCTCCCCTCTCGTGATCTCTCTCGGCTCCTCCATTCGCCGCCCGTCCGCCGTCGTGGAGCACGCCACCGCCGCCGGCCGGTCTCCTCCACGCCACGGTAGCCTCTAACCCTCTTCCTCTCTTCTTTCGTGGCTTGAGGACCACCATGATGGCCGACCGACCTCATTTCTCTCTCCTTTCTCTCGGTTCCAGCCCGTACCGCCGTTCCCGTCGCCCGTCCGCCGCCCGTCCCGACGCCGACGGCCACCATCAACCCGTCGTCCTCACTTGGTAAGCCTCCCTAGCCCGTCCTCCCTTCGTCCCCGTGGCCATGTGGCCTTGGAAGGCCCCCGAACTCACCTCATTCTCTCCCTCTCTCTCGGTAGTCTTCGTCGCCGTAGCTTCGCCGGCCGCCGTTCGCCCGTCCCGTCGCCATCCAGCCGTGACCAGCCCCCACCGGTAAGCGTACCCTCTAATCCTTGCCTAGGCCGGTTGCATATGAGGATGGTGTGTGGTATTAGTGACTTATAATGGTGATTAGTATGTAAGAGGTGGAATTAAGCCTAATGGTTTTAGTGTAATTGTGTGGAATGATGGGCCGGACGTTGGGCCATTTGGGAATTTGGTTTGGGCCTTAAAATGATTATTATGGGCTGATATGAGTAGGATGGGCGTGAGGTTTAATGGGCCTGAAGGTTCTATGGTTGGGGTTCTAACTTTATGCTAATTGGGCCAATAAATCCATTGAACCCAAATTGGTTAATGGGCCTAGTTGGACGAAATGAGTATTAATTGGGCCCAATTTATAAATTTGAATTTAAGAGATGAGGCCCATTAATGTACATGGGCCTAGAATGACTAAATGGGCCTAAAATGGGCTAATTGGGCTTAATTGGCTAATCTTTGAAAATGGGCTTGGGCCCTACACGAAATTTAATATTAATGGGCCTTAATTACATAATGGACTTAAGAATATATGGGCCTAGATGGTTATTGGGCTTAATTTCTAATTGGGCTTTACTTAATGTAACGAGCCCAACTTGGTTTAATGGGCCAAACCCACTACATTAGACCTTGAACCTTAATGGGCCCGACTTGGCTATTGGACTTTGACTCTATAATGGGCCGACTTACCTGAGTGGACTTAATCACCTTTGTGGCCTTGGCCTCAGGTCAGGCCTTAGGCCAATTTCACTTTGAATCTCCTAATTGGGCCTTAAGCCAAGCTTTGCTTTATTCGACTACACGCAGGGGATTGGTAACCGTTATTTATTAGTCGTGGGATTCTGACTCCCAGGGGGACTAACCTGAGTGAATGGGCTTAGGCCGAGATATTGAATCCGCTAAGATAAGGGTCCAATGTTATGGGTCTGACCCGAGAATTACTATGATATTCTATCGAACCTGTCTGGCTAAGGAAATTGTGCATGGGGTCTTGAATCTCATATGGCTTGGCTTGTTGAGCACGTGAATATTTGATGATTTCTTGATGTGCTCTGTACTTGTGCGCATATGCCATTTCATGCATGCTCTATGTCTGATGTGCTGATTTCAATCACGTGGCCGCCGCATACATCGAGAGCATGGCATGAGTCACCAGAGTTGTGACGTGAGAATGGGCCAGAGGGGAAATGGAGAGAAAAGGGAGACCAACGTAAGGCGTTCGAGACGCAGTGTGGCATTTGCCGAATGGCTGAGAATGAGCCCTGATGGGAATTGGAGCGATAGACGGGCATGTTCCACTGGGAACCGACATGGCCGACTGAGGCCTGATTCATTGCATATAGCATTGTGATTGACTGCTGTTATTGCCTGTCTATATCTTGTGAATTGTATCGATATACCTTGCCTATTTATCTTCGTGTTGAGGGTGCTAGTACCGATGGAACTGAGAGTGACTGAGCCCTAGACCGTGAACTTAGTCCACTGGATAGGACCGACCCGCTAGTATGCGCTATCCTACGTTAGGATTAGTGGTGAGCTTGCTGAGTTTCGACTCACGGCGGTGGTTGCCCTTCTTTTACAGATCCAGGTCACCCATGATGGCTGCACCGCCGATGCTTTTTGGACTACCAGTACAGATGGACTCCGAGATCACCCTCCATTTTGATATGCACGCCACTCTGTAGCATAGGCATGTGACCACCGTGTTAGTAGATCAGGGTGGACCTCATCTTGTACCCCATAGATACGAGGCCTGGTTTAGAGAGGGCCTGTATGGTTTCGAGGGACCCCAGAGAGACTCCCCGATCCCCATGGAGGACGACCCGATCCTGCTGCAGCCAGCCGAGTATGGCGGCGAGGTGATCGACCCGACCCACTACAGGAGATGCCGTCCCCAGGACGTTCCGAGATTGATGGTCACGAGGAGGGTGACGCCATGGACACGGATGATGAGGACCCCGAGGAGGACCAGAGGAGGACCCCGAGGAGGATCCAGAGGAGAGCTTGAGGTGGACTGAGTCTCGCTGTATCGCTGTTCTATTTCGAGAGCGTAGATAGTATGACCATAGTGAGTTTTCTTTTGGAGTCTGTATCTAACGCTCTATATATATTATATGATGTGTATTATCTTTTGTAAAAGTGTTCTTGTTCTTTCATGCTACCCCGTACCTTGTGCATGTATGTATGTTAGAAGGCACGCTTCCGCAAGTTTGAGATTGTTGTCATTTTGCGCTAGCGTCACTTGGCTGCGATGAGCATCCTGGCCGTCGCTACTCGTAGGCCAGGCGTACGCAGGGATTTCGTTGATGTATCATGACCAGGGGTGTCGCGGGCTCGATTGAGGTTCGGGGCGTGACACCCAAGGCCGCACATAGGTAATTAGGTCCACTAAGGTAAGTCGGCTCATTATGAAGTTTTAAAGCCCATTATTCAAGTTGGGCCCATTAAGGTTCAAGGTCCAATGAAGTGTGTTATGGTCCATTAGACCAGTTGGGCTTATTAAATTAAGTTGGGCCCAATTAGTATCTAAGGCCCATTAACCAAATATAGGCCCATGAATAAATTTTAAGTCAATTATATAGTTCAAGCCCATTATTATTAAATTTTCGTGTAGGGCCCAAGCCATTCAAATTTAGTCAAATAGGCCCAATTAGCCCTTTTAGGCCCATTTAGTCATCCTAGGCCCATGTACACTATTGGGCCTTATGTTTTGATGTTCTAAATTATATTTGGGCCCAATTAATGCCCATTTTCGTCCATATAAGGCCCATTATCCAAATTGGGTTCAATTAGGCTTGTTTAGGCCCAATTAGCATAAAATTAGAACCCCAAGCCCATTATTTCACTTTGGCCCATCCCCTCACGCCTACATCCTCATTCGGCCCATTCTTAGCCTTTCAAGGCCCATTTAACATGCCATAGCCCCGCCTAGGCCCGTTCACAAATCCATAATTACTCCTAATGCACAATTAAGCCTAATTGCACATGTTTAGCCATAATCACCATAATTAGCACTAACACAACCATCCACACATATATACAACTAGCCTAGGTCAAGATTAGGGAGTGAAGCTTACCTATTTGGGTCGGTGAAGGGCGGACGGTGGCCGGTTGACGGCGGCTTCTCGGCGGTCGGTCGGGGCGAGCTAGGACAACGAGAGAGAGAGAGAGAGAGACGTTGGGTTCGGTTCGGCCTCAACCAAGGGACAAGGGCCACGGCAGAAGGGATGAGGGCTTACGTGATGGGGTGGTGGCCGACGAATGCTGGACGGGGGCGGTTGGTGGCGTCGACGCGAATGATGACGACGACGGTGGCACGGCTACACGGGCCGAGAGGAAGAGAGAGAGGGACGGTGAGTTTGGGGCGGCTTCAAGGAGGCCCTCAAGGCCGCGAAACAACAAGGGAAAGGAGGACTAGAGGACTCACCGGAGGGAGATGGGACCGTGACGGTGGCGGTGGAGCTCGCGCGGCGACGGGCGGAGGACGGTGGCTTCACGGGCGACCGGGCGACGAACGGGAGAGAGGGAACCGAGAGGGAGGGGAGACGTCGGGAGAGGGGAGAGGAATGGGGGCCGCCGAAAATGAATGAGGGGAGGAGAGAGAGTGAGGGAGAGATTATAAGAGTTTTATTAAAATCAAAATTGAGTTAGTGGGTTAGGTTGGCAAATAGTGACCTTGATGTGAGTGATGGATTTGATTTCCTTGGAATTGGGCCATGATTGATGTGATTGATTGACATGACACTTGATTGATTGATTGACATCCGATTGATGTGACATATGATTTGACTTGCCCTCGATTTGCGTGCCAAATGCACCGATCGGGTTCCCGAGCGTGAACGGGTTTTGAACTGGATTTGGTGTCGGTCCATCGATTCTATTCTCAAAATCCTAATTGGTCTCATTCTAAGGACTGAGCATTCACCGGGGGCATTTCGGTAATTTTCCATTCACGTCTTGCTTCTCGACGTGCACCGCTGTCCGACCCTTCAGTCGACATTTCTGAAACTGAATCCATTTCTTCTTTGCGTTTATCTTACTGATTCGATTATCCAATGTCGGATTTCATTTTGTGGTCAACTTCATTAAATACCTACTCGGTCTCAGTCTCAGACCAACGGGCGGCTGATTGGGAAAAATTCCCAGATAGCCTTTCCCCTTCGGTTGGTCATCCCAGGGTAGCTAATCCTGAGTGAGCGTCGACCAGAGTGTATTAACGAAGCATTTCCATTCATTTAGAAATTCCGACAAATGGTCGAATTTTCAGACTGTCGCAAATTCTTATAAGAAGGGAAGAATTGTGACAGTCTGAAAATTCGACCCATTCGTCGGAATTTCTAAATGAATGAAATGCTTCGTTACATACACTTTGACTGACGCTCACTCAGGATTAGCTACCCTGAGATGACCACCGAAGGGAAAGGCTATCTGGGAATTTTTCCCAATCAGCCACCCGTTGGTCTGAGACTGAGGCAGAGTCGGTATTTAATGAAATTGACCACAAAATGAAATCCGACTTGGACAATTGAATTAGTAAGATAAAAACACTAAGAAACGGAATCAGTTCCAAAAATGTCGACTGAGGTCAGACAGCCGGTGCACGTCGAGAAGCAAGACGTGAAAGGAGAATTACCGAAATGCCCCCGGTAAATGCTCAGACCTTAGAATGGACTAATTAGGATTTTTGAGAATAGAATCGATGGACCGACATCAATCTAGTCCAAATCCGTTCGCGCTCGGACCCGATCGTGTGCATTTGGCACGCAAATCGAGGCAAGTCGAATCAGATGTCACATCAATCAGATGTCACATCAATCAATCAAGTCAAATCAATCAATCATGGTTCAATTTCCAAGGTAATCTATCAATCATATCAAGTACAAGTCTAATCTAACCTACTATTCTACCTAACCCATTATAAGCTATTATCCATTCATTTAATTGGTTATAATCTCTCATTCTCTCTCTCCTCCTCATTTCATTCGGCCATCCCCTTCTCTCTCTCTCCCGAACGCTCCCTCCCTCTCGGTTTCCCTCTCTCGTTCGCCCGTCCGAAGCCGCCGTCGCCCCGTCGTCCGCCGTCTCTCATCCTCCCCGGTAGGTCCTCTAGCCCTTCCCCTCCTTGTTCTCGTGGCCATGGAGGCCGTGAAGCCATGACCCCGTCTCATCTCTCTCTCTTTCTTGTTCGTCCGCGTGAAGCCGCCCGAGCCGCCGTCCACGTCGTCATCGTCGTCCGGCCGCCGTCGACTCCATTCCGCCGCCCCGTCGTCTTGGTGAGTTCCCTGGCCCCTTGTCCTTGCTATTTCGTGACCATGGAGGTCACTCAAGCCCCGAACCGACCTCACCTCCCTCTCTCTTCTTGGCTAGCTCGCGACCCGCCCTCACCGCCGGCCGACCGCTCATTCCCGTCGTCACCGTCACCACCAGCCCGTACCAGTAAGCTTCATCCTCTAATCTTTGTTTAGGCTAGTTGTATATGAGTGTGGGATGAAGTATTAAGGGCTAGTCATGTTGATTTGGGAGCCTAATTGGTGATTAAGTTAAGTTACATTAGGCTAATTGAGATTGTTGGCTTGGGCCGAGATATGGGCTATTGGTAATGTAATTGGGCCATGAAATTGATTGGTGGGCTGCAAATTGATGAGTGGGCGTGTAAGCTAATGGGCCGAAGGGTTCTATTGGGCTCCGGGACTAATCTCTAAACTAATTGGGCCTAAACTAATCAAATTGGACCCTATTTGGAGGATGGGCCACATATGGACGAAAATGGGTATTTATTGGGCCCAAATGGTGGTTTTGAATACTAAAATAGGAGGCCCATGATGTACATGGGCTTAGGATAACAAATTGGGCCTATAATGACCTAATTGGGCCTAATAGGCTAATCTTTG
Organism: Psidium friedrichsthalianum; assembly: GCA_019149425.1. NCBI lineage: Eukaryota > Viridiplantae > Streptophyta > Magnoliopsida > Myrtales > Myrtaceae > Psidium > Psidium friedrichsthalianum. The sequence goes on from JAGVVM010006937.1 coordinate 27,159, forward strand.
AAAATGGGCTTGGGCCCTACACGAAAATTTCATTCTTAGTGGGCCTTGAATTAATTAATAACTTGCAATTTAATGATGGGCTCATAATTGGTTAATGGGCCTTGGAACCTAAACAGGCCCAACTTAATTTGATAGGCCAATTCGGCCTTGTGTGCCTAACCCACCTCCTTGACCTTGAACCTTATGGACCCAGCTAAATTATGTGGGCTCAACTTGACTAATGGGCTTAAGACTCTGCAATGGGCCCGACCTACCCTATTGGACCTAACTACCTTGTGGGTCTTGGCCTTAGAATGAACTTTAGGCCATTCGAACCCAAATCTTCTAATTGGGCCTTAACCCAAGCCAAGCCTAATTCAATTACACCTGAGGAGTTTTATTAAACACTAAATCACTAATCATGGGTTACTGATTCTCTGGGATCAATCCTTAGCTGCTGGGTTGTTTGGAGTGAGTTCCAATTTAGTGGGTCCCTGGGTTAGTGCGATCAGGATTGGTTTACTCCGGAATTAATTATAATGCGTTGGGCCTATGTGATGTTTATACTGTTAAATGTAGTGGTTACTCGTATGTTCCCTTGATGTACTCTGTCTCCGTACTTGTGAAACATTGCATGCATGCTCTATGGTTGAATTGCTGTTTGTAAATATGTGGGCCCCGCATACATTGAGAGCATGGCATGAGTCACCAGAGATGTGACATGAGAAGGTGCCCTAGAGGCGTTGTTACGCGGGGAATGGAGAGAAAAGGGAGTAACCAACGTAAGGCGTCAGATACGCAGTTGAGGAAATTGCCGAGTGGCACTGATGGATGGGCCCTAATGGGAATTGGAGAGATAGACGGGCATGATCCATTGGGATCCGTTATGGCCGACTGAGGCCTGCATCATTGGCATATGGCATTATGGTTGACTGCTTATTATTGCCCGTCTGTGTATTACGATCTGCATTGATATGCCTTGCACGTCTACTTATGCGCTGAGGGTCTGATACTGAGGGAACTGTGAGTGTCTGAACCCTGGACCGCGAACCTAGTCCCCTGGATAGGACCGACCCCACTAGTATACGCTATCCTACGCTAGGATTAGTGGTGAGCTTATTGAGTTTCGACTCACGGGCGGTGGTTGCCCTTCTTTTTACAGATCCAGGTCACACGTGATGGCGGCACCCCCTATGCTTTTTGGATTACCAGTGCAGATGGATACTCAGATCACTCTTCATTTTGATATGCACGCCACGATGTGGCATAGGCACTTGACTACTGTGTTGGTGGATCAGGGAGGACCCTACCTTGTACCTCATAGGTTCGAAGCTTGGTTTAGAGAGGGTGTGACATCTGAAAAATTCGACCCATTTGTCGGAATTTCTAAATGAATGGAATGCTTCGTTAATGCACTCTAGTCGACGCTCACTCAGGATTAGCTACCCTGAGATGACCAACCGAAGGGGAAAGGCTATCTGGGAATTTTTCCAATCAGCCGCCCGTTGGTCTGGGACTGAGGCAGAGTCGGTATTTAATGAAATGACCACAAAATGAAATTCGACGATGAACAATCGAATCAGTAAGATAAACACAAAGAAGAAATGGAATTCAGTTTCAGAAATGTCGTCTGAAGGTCAGACAGCCGGGTGCACGTCGAGACGCAAGACGTGAATGGAAAATTATCGAATGCCCCGGTAAATGCTCAGACCTTAGAATGAGACTAAATAGGATTTTTGAGAATAGAATCGAGAGACCGACACCAAATCCAGTCCAAAGATTCGTTCGCGCTCGGAACCCGATCAGTGCATGTGGCACGCAAATCGAGGCAAGTCAAATCAGTTGTCACATCAATCGGATGTCACATCAATCATGGCACAATTTCCAAGACACATCAATCAATCACATCATGGCACAATTCCCAATGAAATCAAATCCATCAAGTCCATGTCACTATTCTAACCACTCCACTATAACCTCCATTTTGTCCCATATTCATTATAATCCTTCATTCTCTCTCTCCTCCTTCACTTCCCATTTTCGCCACTCTCTCTCTCCTCTCCTTCTCTCCCGATCGCTCTCCCTCTCGGCCCTCCCTCCCGTTCACTCCGCCGCCGTGAAGTCCGCCGTCGTCCTCGGCCACCGTCGGCTTTCCGTCGCCACGGTAAGCCCCTAGCCTCTTCTCCCTCTTCGTTCCCATGGCCACGAAGGCACCATTGAAGCCGTCCCCGACCTCACTCTCTCCCTTTTCTCTCGGTTAGCCCGCGTTCGCGCCGAAGCCGTCCGCCGTCGTCGTCGG